>VDFB02105785.1:210792036-210957937 GCA_007258455.2 Sequoia sempervirens | reverse complement strand
TGACCCCACAAGGGGCATTTCTCCCAAACCCCCACGAGGGGCACTATTCCTTGACCCATTGGGGGCATTGCCCCCAAACCCCTATGAGGTGCACTAGCCCTCAACCCCATTAAGTTCTCCATTCTGAAACCCCCACCAGTTGCCATCCACAAATCTAGGCCCTTGGTAAGTGTGGGTAATTGCATGCAAAAGAAGTTGACGATGTGGTCTTTGTGCACTCTAACTTGCATCTCTTGTCACATAAGATACTTGATTACAATGAAGGGTTGATGAAGAATTGGAATCTAACTCCTGAGTTTGCTGACTTAGACATTGTTGTTGCACAACTTGCCAAAATCTCTTTGGATTAGGCAACTTGTAAATATGGCATGGCTAGTGGAAGTGGCATTGCAACTCATTGTGACTCAAATGAAATTGAACCGAATGTCAACTTTGATGCTCTCAATGAAGAGCAATGTGAAGATTATTGAATATTGGTTGTAGTGTTCATTGTGTATTGACATTTGACAAACCACTAGATTATGAATTTATGAGTTCCTTCATTTTTGCAAATTATGAGGCATTTAAATATTTTGTTTACTAGTAATTATAAGTATCACTGTTTTTCTATTTTCTAATTTTAAAATTTTTAACATATAAATATAAATTTTAAAAAATTTAATATATATAGTTGAATGTGCACTCATACCCAAGCAAAAAAAATTGCCATATCATAGCACCCATACCAAGACAACCAACTTAGCAAAAATATTTGAATTTTGTATTTTATTATGACCCATTAATGTTTCAGAATAACCAACCTCTCCATTGGAATCACTAGAAGAAACAAAATTGACAAGGAAACAAACCTCTTTTCTATAAAATTTGTATCATATTATTTCTTGTCTTACAAGTATTAATTTTGAGTCATATTGTCCTAATGCATGACTCAAATAATCAGCTCTAGCTTGTTAAAAAAGTAGTTAGTCTTAGCCTTTACTTATTATAAACCTCCAACGTATTTGAGAATGTTAGACCATTAGTAGGGTTAGGTATGCCTACCTGCCATCTTTTTTTAAAAAATATGCCTAATTCAAATGACAAAATATCATAGATGAGACCTTTTTTTGGTTGAAATTCTCAGCATCAATCCGGTCCCATCTCCCATTCCCTTCACAGCAGGAGATGTTTTAAATTCTGTCCACTATTTACTATTGTCTTGACTCTTAACTATTCCAAGGACTAAAAAGAAGAGAATGGAATGGGTTGCAAATAATGGAGTTAAAATCTAGGCACCAATAGGAGATCTAACAATTATTAACATCTCTACATTTTTCATAAGTTTTGTTCCATTTAGCAGTTTTGAATACACCTAATGACAAGTTGGTTGCCATCTGAAAGGAGTTTGTTAGGACTCAATCCCACGATGTCAATTTTTCTTGAGTCCCTTCCCTTCTTATTTGTGTTAACCCTAATGCACCCCCTTTATAACCAATGTCATGTCCCTGTAAAACTGCAACATTAAACCCAGCAATAAATAAATAAAATAATAAACAATAAATAAATAATAATAATAAACAATGTTTCTCGGGCTGACCATATATGTTGGCCAACTACCTTTGCTGTGATGTCCCACTTATTTTTCAAGCAACATTGTTGGCATTTAAATTCGCGACTCTCCTCGGGACGCGAGATTTGAAACGGACAGCTATGCACAAGAAAATCCAGTCTTCAAATTAGGAGGGACGCCCCTTGCTGATGGTGTTGAAAGAAAGTAAACTAAAAATTGTTGCCTATCTCTTTTGATCACCTAGGAGCACAAGGTTTATTAACACAAACGCTGCAAATTGAGATTTTATGATTAAGAATTCCAACTACGACTAACTTAAGCTAAAGAGGTTTCTAATATCTCAAGTAATACGCAGAGCAAGAGAATTAGAAATGAACAAGGTTGATTTTCTGACAAAGTGCTTCAATAAACTCTTTCCCAACATACACCTACTTACTTTCAATGTAAGTTGAAATTAAGTTCACAAAAGAATAACACAATAAACGAAAATCTGAGATGTTATACCAAGGCAAAGGAGGCTCATGATTTTATTTCTCAAACTTCTAGAACAAAATCTACTACTAACATGCCTGGAACAAGAAATTGCAGCTAAAGAGGCTTGCAATCTTGTTCTTACACAATAGGAACAGCAATTACAACAACTCCTTGTTGGCTAAAATAGACTCAACAATTCGCCATCATAAAACAATTGAACAACACTTGAATAACAAATAGAAGGCACACTAGGCTCAACGCTTTGTTATCACTAGCATGAAGTTAAAGAAAACTAATGAGCAAAGGCTCTATTTATAGGCAATCAGAGGAGTAGGGAACCCTAAAATCTCCTTGCTTTCACAACCTAGGGCTTGCTCAGCAAGCAAGCTTTATTTCTAAATCTAGAAAGAAGATAACATCTAACACTTAAGAAAGTAGGAAAAGAGAAGAAATGCCAACTATTACAATTTATCTTCCTTCTCTTCTCAAAGAATGGATAAGAATCGTTCTAAGAATAGAAAGAAAGCTGAAGAAAGCTGCTTTAAAGTTCAATCACATCCGCTAAAAAGCAGGAAACTGTGTCCCGGTTCGGTGCATCTATGCCATCAATAGCAAAACACCGCTTTTCTAAAATATCTTCACCATCTGCAACTGACCTAAGGAAATCTTCAACCTCATTGACCACTTTTTCAAACTTTGCTGACATCATCGAAATATGACTCATTCTCCCGCTAACTGGATTGCTGCTATCATACCGGCGAACAAAGCACTGGAATTCAGCTTGCACCTCATTAAGCCCTATTTAGGAACTATCTTCAAGATCAGACGAGAAACAATCAGGACAAACTCTATCATGAAAAGAAGAGTCGACACCCTTTCGTTTGTAGGCAGAAACTCTTCTGGATATCCTCTCGTGAAGTTTTAACCTTGAAGACATGACGCTCTCTCCAAGCAAGGATTTGCCTCTTGTGTTCTTTTGAAGCTGCTGAACCATAGGCTGTATCTAAATCAGCAATGATGATTTCATGCCTTGGTTTTACTTCAGCCACTGATTGTTCAAACCCTTGGATACCTTGACGTAGCTCATGAGCGTTTTCTCTCAACTGAAACATTCGTGCCAAGATCTCCTTTCCTCTGACAATGAAACTCTCGATCCACTCTTGAGTTTCTTTCCCACAAATGACCAACTGTCTCAACTGATGATGATCAATTGGTGTCTCTAAAACCTGGGGCAGCAGTTGGGTAGCCTGTGAAGAACCATGGACAAGGTTAGAAATATAAAGCCTGAGCTGTTGTATTTCAGCCTTGAGGGCTGCCTTGTCTTCTCCATCCTTGAGCACTCTTTCCTGAAGACTTTTGGACACAACTCTGAATAGACTCACATCTGCATGTCTGGTATTTCTACCAAGATTAGCTTTGACCATCACAAAGTCATCCATATTCACCTCATCCCTGTTCTTGTTCTCTGGGGGTAATGCAGTCTCCATGACTATCTCGCTATCAGGATTCCTATCAAAGTGAACTTGCCTCTTTGCTTTCTTATTAGGAGGTTCCTGATAGATGTTATCAAAGTCATCAAAATTCACCTGATATGAAGGTCTTCTTCTTATCCTTCCCAAGGAGTTCTCAAGCCAAGACACGGTAGTATCTTTACTAACTTCCTTAGGAGGTACAATTGCAATTTCTTCATCATCTTCAATATCCAAGTCGATGTGAATCGATGAAGGCTCTACCAAAGGTACAGAAACATGTGTTAAAGGCGGCTCCTCTGCTTCTTTCTGAGGTACGGATTCGGCAGGAGGAGCCTTTGTTACAACTGTAGGTTGCTCCTGTATGACTATGCCTGAGAAGTCTAACCTTCTTCTTACATTTTTATTTGACCTGCTACCCTTCACAACATCTTGAGACTGACTTACGCCTTTCCCTTTTGATTGTGTTCTGGAAGAAGAGGGAATTGTCCTTGGCGGCTCTACTACTGGAATGGAGTTTTTCCTCTTAAGGATTAGGAAAACCTTGCTATGTTCAAGGACTTGTCTTGTCCTATCTTTAACTGAGAGGGACTCTTTATTAGCCCAATTAACTTGAGGAAGGGGCTGATCTTCAATTCGCTTCTGAGCATACATCAGGAGTAACATATCCTCATCGTCATCTGACAATCCTTCAATATCCTCTGAAAGGCAGTCTTTTATCTGGTGAAGAGTGATCTTGCTGTAACTACGCCTTCGCACCTCGAACTCATCCATACAATTAGCCCAAAAATCTTCAAGGGCGGATATATGAGCATAGTTTTTCTCAAGTCAGACAACGTAGACACCATGAGGATCAAATGATCGTCTCTCGCTATAAGGCTTGAGGCCGAGTTTGTCTAACTCATCTCCCATTGTTTTAGCATCTGTCGTTGTCCTACATGTATAGATTCCCAGTCCCAATTGAAAATTGAGGGCAGTTTCTTTCTATTCCTCAAGAATGCGTGGACATCGTGGGCCTGCCTTAAGAACTCCATGAAGACGACCTCGTCTGACGGGTACCTTGGTAGCATGAGCGGGGCACCTGAATAGCCATAGACTCTGAGATAAGTGAAAGTAGGAAATTGTATGAACCAATCTGCACACTCTGCCATCGCTAGCAAATTCAAAGAGATACGGATATGCACCATCGTTTGTCCCGTGACTATGTACACATCAGGAAAATCTCCTCGTCACTCTCTTGTAGTGATGCGTTGACTTCGGTGGAATTCCAATCAATGAGGGTAGTTGTTGTCATGTCCCATTTTGACGAGCATCGCAGTTCGTAAGTTTGCCTATCGTGAGACCCTCGTGAACATAGAGTGGTTAGAGGGTCGTTTGGGAGCTTGGCTCAGCTTTAGACAGGCAGTGTTGATCAATTGGCTTTCGTTTGGGCTCGATTGGAGACTTCTTGCAGAGTTGCTATTTTTAGCAGTTCCTGGCAGGCAGCGTGGGACCACTGCTATTTTTAGCAGTATGGATTTGGCAACGTTCAGGATCACTTCAGAGTTCGTCAGCTTCAGACGGATCAGTTATCGGATGAGTAACGAGGGAAATATTAATATTTAATTGCATTAGTTAAATATTAATTAATTAAGGATTATAATATAAAGTTATAATTTTAAATTATAACTCAAGTGATTCTTCTTGAGGGGTGCGCCATCATCAGGAAAGGGGCCAGTTTGGCAATTAAAATTATTATAAAATATTTCACTGAGAACTATGGAGAAAATTAAAAGATTTAAAAGTGAATATTTTAATAAACCCTATCTTTAAGGAAATCGCACTTTTCAGCATATTAGAGGATTTGCCTTGGGTTTTGAGCATTATGCATATTTGACTTATTGAAAATTGATCAGTTTGGTCTGAGCATAGAACCTTAGGGTTTGAGTTTCGAAATTCATTGGGGAACGAGCCATCTCCATTGAATCAGTTCAGAAGGTGTGAGATATCACCCGATTTACTGCCAGTTGTGAGATTTCTTCATCCAGAAGAAATTACAGAGCTTCACAGAAGTTTTCTTCCTCAGGGTTTCAGAGAGATCTTCAGCCAGGAAGGGTTGATACATTGAGGCGCCATTTTATTGGGATTCTGGAGATCACAGAAGGAGCCGTACATTTTATTTCTATTGCTGCTGTGTAGTGTCAGGCCGTACCAGTCTTGTACTTGGCCGTACTATTGAAGAAAGCCATACCTTGTTCTCCAGTGTCAAACGCCTTCAACTTCCATCTTCTGCGTTTATCTAACAGGGCGCACCATATCGAGAGGTCTAAACATTGGTCACAAGGGAGCCGTACCTTTTTGCATTTATTATTGCTGCAGCCGTACCTTTTTGAAAGGCCGTACTACCTTCAAAAAGGCGTGATCTTCACCTGGGTTAGGACGCCTCACCTTTGGGCTTGCAACCTTCATCACTGGGGGCGTATGCATACTGGAAGTCATCCGCAATCATAATTCAGAGGGAGAAGGGCATTTATGATCTCAGCCGTACCAGATTACCAGTTCATTTATTGCTGTTTCAAAATCAGGTTTTCAAATATTTGTCCCCTTTTTGCTTTGCATGACATCAGATGCTCATTGTAATAGTTGCAGAAGAATAATATATGATCCAGACCCAGTATTTGTATTAGGGTTTGCTATTTACAAAGTTAAATTATTTTTTAAAGCATTTATTTCAATTATTTGCAAAATCGTACCTTTTCATTTATTGCATCAAAACTCCAAAATTGCAAAAATCAAACCTACGTAAAACCTAAAAACTCACGAATCAAAGATCGTGAAACCAGTCTTTGCCATTGTAGGATATGTTGTAATGCTTAGTGATCCCCTGTTCAACCCTCCTCGAATCTCAATCTTGATAGGCCACAAGGTAGACTAGGTAAGAACTATACTAACTCATGAAACGAAGTATTCGTTGTCTGACAGTTGTTGATCAGGGGCCAATCATAGAACTCGGCCCTCTCATGATGCAAGTATGGCGTGAAACATCCAAGGCTGAAACTTGCAGCATCCTCCTGACCAATTACCCCGTTTGAGCAAAGGTGACTATGGATAGTAATCCTTATCTTTGAACTCCCTCGCCCGACGCTCTTAGGCAAAGTCTTATGCTTTCATCCACCTTGTGCAATCTTCTTGTTGTACTTGTCTTTGCATTCTATATTCTTTCACATTCACCCTTGATAGTGATAATTTCAAAAGCCTTGGGAATGGAAAAATATTTAATTTATCAAAGCTCAAACTGCAAATCAATCGCCGCCATCAACCTGATTGGAATCTCCTTGTAAATGTGTGTTTGTAATGCTTGATGCAAGCGGGACACAACCTCAAGATCAACTCGGTATAGGAACAGGTGCTACCGCAAGTGGTCTGAGTGTCCCTGTGCTCGATTGAAGTGTTGCCTCACAGACTCTCCAAAAGCGTGTAGATCAAACACCGCTTGAAGGATGCAAGTCCATCCCTCAAATTGCTTTGATATAATCGTGTAGAGAGTTGATTCACTTAAAAAACATTGGGAGGTAACGCTCAAACCTTGAAGAAATGACCGAAACTCTCGCTTAGGTTCAAAACAAGTTCTGCAACTTACTATTTTAGAATGTTGATTTTCTTCCCTCTAACGGATAAATTTTTGAAATCTTTCTCGGAGATATGGGTTTGCTCAACCGCTGCAAGACAACCCATCGTCCTTGAAAATTTTGATTTTAGGATCAAAGCAGCAAACCCTAATTTCTTCAATTTTTCATGAAAAAAGCTAACACCTGGGTTTTGTTCAGAATACACTTAGAAATGAACCCAGTTGATTAGATTTGACAAACACTGATGGCTGATCGAAAAAGTAGCCAACCCTAGAATTTGAAATTTTCTTGAAAAAAGCTGTGATATGGGTTTTCTTCAGAAGACTGATTTGAGAGGACCCAGATGATTAAAAATTGAATGCACTGAGGATTTCACTGACATGCAAATAAAAAGCAACTGCTGCAACTTGATGAAGTTCTTGAAAAATTTCTTCAAAAGGATGAGGTGATAAGACCCAGATGGCTGAAGTTTGAATATCTTGGCCTTCTTGAAAAATTTGATCTTCTGGATGAAAAAGCACAAAAAAGCAAGGCCTTATGCTGCTGGTCTGAAAAATTTGATGAATAACCAACAATCTAAGCTCTTGAATCTTGAAAAAATTCTTCAAACTTGCTGCTCCAACTTTCTCCTTGGGACGCCACCTGCAAAAATGATTAATTTTACATTGAAATGATGTATTAAATAGACTTAGGGTTTGAAATAAGCTTGCTTTCTTTTGTTTTCATCTTCAAAACCCTAAAAATCTCTGTTCATTGAACCTGGACGTCCTCATCCTCTTGCAATTTTGAAATTTTGAAAATCTTGAAAATTTTACTAAGGCATGAGAAGTTGGGCGCCTTTCTTGGCGAGAGGCGCACACTTCAAGCAGTGTTAGTCATTTTTTTGATATTTTCAACATTACACAACTTTGACCCCCTACTTTGACCTCGATTTCCGGCTTGCAGACTAATCTGATGGGCGAGCTGAATGATTCATCGCAGAGCCTGATCCGTTCTGAGAAGATTGTTCTAGAGGCGTCTCTAGCTAAAAACTTCATTTTGACCTTCAATTCATGGAGCCTATTTCCTCCAGGGGCGCCCATTTTGTCCAGAGTTAGCCATTTTTAATGATTTTCAATTTCTTCATTAACTCCTCTTCCATAGATGATCTTGTCGAATCTGGTGATCCAGGCATCGGATTGACTGATGATTACGCTTGTTGTGAAGCTGAGGAGATATTAAGAGGGGTCTCCTGGGAGAAACTTCATCAAACAGTTGAATTTGGGCCTTCAAAAGCTTGGGCGCCCCTGGCAAGCTGGGGCGCCCAAACTCACCAGAGTTAGAATATTTTTCATTTTCTCATGTTTGCTTCTGAATCTCAATTCTTAGCTCTCATCAGACCCTTTGTTCAGCTTCTCGTATCTGGCAACTGCAAACTCCGATTGACGTGTTGAATATCTCATTGGAGCGCCGGATCAACTCTGAATAAATCACGTTGGAGCTACATCTGCAAATTCATCTGTTTAGGCCCTTGAAAACTCAGGCACCTCTTCTCTCCTGGGGCACCCAAACCTTCCAGACTTAGCCATTTTTCATCTGATTTTCATCATCAAGTTCAAACCTCCTTTCTGTATGTTCCACTTTGATCTGAATCTGCTGGAGATTGGACAGTCAAATGCTCTGACGGAGACAGGCGTTGCGAAGCTGGCTGAATACTGAAGAGATTGAGCATATTCTCAAACCCTAACTACTGAGTTAGGTGCTCCAAAAAGCTAGGCGCCCTTCTTCACCAGGGGCGCCCAAAGTTCCCAGACTGAGTAAAATTTTGATAATCTTCATGTTTTTCACTTCCTTCTCCGTTCTTTGTGCTTGCTCACCAACTCGCCTTATGTTGAATGCCTGAGTATTGAATCTAATGCCTGGTAGCTGACTATCCTCCATTGATGACCTCAGAGCTCCTGTTATGCTTTTGAAAAAGCATAATAGACCCAGTAGGGCAAAACTGGTTATTTTAAGATTCTAACTACATCAGCCTGATATGGATGTATTTTGAGCCAATCAAAATCAGTTTGAACCTAACAGACTAACTTTCATTTTAAAAAAGTTTGCCAAGATCCGTTTAAAAGTTAGAAACCGTAAAAACCAAAGTTACTATTTTTAGAAAATTTCTAAAAATAGCAGTTTTCCTAAAAAGTAGGGATGAAAAAATTGAGATCTGGGTTTTGTAGATTAGGTTGCTCTGAGCAGACCTAGATCGTCAGAGTTTGAAAATTTTACGTTTTAACCCCTCATGCGAGACATGCACACCCAAATTTTGACCTTTTTGACTAATTTAACAAGACTTTTACTCATTTCTTCAAAATGTCTAGTGTAACAAAAATTTTAATTTTGGGGTACAACAAACATCAAACTCCATGCCCATCCTCGTGAGAATAAAAGAATTAGGGATTATATTTATAAAAATAAAGTCAGCCATATAAAATGAAAGGCATGTAAGACAAAAACAGGATAGGAGAAATTGAATAAGACAAAGTCCTAAAGAGTAGCCATTATTAGAAGAGGAGGATGCAAGATTTATAAAAGGCTTTGATCGATTATGTTTCAAATAGGCAGTGATTGAAGGAATAAAGGCAGAGCAAGATATAAATAAGTCAGTAAATAAATAACAAATAATAATAATTAACAAGAAAGCAGCGCTACATTAAGAAAAGACAAGACTCCTTGCAATGGATATAATTTGAGAAAAGTTGTCACTTTTCCTCCCAAGGGAAAGATATATGTAGAAGAACTTCAATTGAAGAAGAGGAATCACAGGAATAAGAAAATAAATAAGGATTTGCACTCAGAAAGACAACAGAATGGAATATTATCAGATTTAAACACAGATATATGTACAACAAATAAAGACAGAAATATGAATATTTCCTGAGCATAGCAGTAGATACATTAATATGATATACTCAGATTTGGGAAGAAGAAATAAGAAGTCTGATATGGAAAGTACGTATGAAGAAGAAGAAAGTTCAATGGAAGATGAATGAAGATAAATGATAAATCAATAAAGGAAGTAAGTTAAATATAATTACACACACACGCACGCACGCACGAACACACACACACACACACACACACACATATATATACATAGGATATCTATATATGTGAATTATATACAATTATGCAATAATGATACTTGCAGCAATTATTGAGCCTTATAAGTAATTATGGTTCTTTAATATAAGTATGGATAGTAGATTCTTATTTGTTTAATTTTCACTAACGATATCTTCTGAATATTAAGGAAAGATCAGATCTGGATATTGATAGTAGTTAAAGCATACAGCAGAAGTAATCGATCAACAGCATAGCCTCTCATATATATGTAGCAGATACAATCAGAATAATCATAATGAATTCTTGTGGTACACAGAGGTAGTTGTTTATGCTTATTTATCAAGTAAATGTAGATGTAAATATATACGCATATAATTGTACCAATTAAAACACTGATATAATGTCGTATTATGTGTCAATGTAGCATATATTTACTGATATTATGAGCAGTGATATGATTCTGGTTTGGCAATGATTGGTCACGAAGGGATGAGGCAGGACTGCAAGGAGGGGGAACTGTGAATGATTCCTCACTAGGAATGCCACCTCATGATGATGGTTAAGAATGAAGACCACGTGAGGCCAAGGAGGATAAGGTCCTATCCTTGGGCCTAGGGTTGAGAATCAAGGACACCCTATTATGCAAGGAGGGAGAATTGTGAATAATTCCTCACTAGGTATGGCACTTCATGATGATGGTTAAGGACCATCAGTTAAGGACCACATGAGGCTAGGGTGGAGGATCAAGGACAACCTATTACAGCCTCTACTATCCCCACTTGAATCAATTGTTGGAATAAATAAAGAAGGGACTTCAATCATAAGAGGAGGGTTCGTCATGATGGAGGAGAACGGTGTAAAGCCCTCACTCGGTACACCACCTTACGATGATGATTAAGGACCATCAGTTAGGGACCACATGGGGCCACAGAGGATAAGGTCTTGCTATTGGGCCTAGGGTAGAGGATACTTGGGGCACCTCATCACGTCCTCCTCATTATGGTTCAACCCACATAGTCCTTGGGACTCGTTATATATGAGGCTAGGGTGGAGGATCAAGGACACCCTATTACAGCCCCTGCTATCCCCAATTGAATCAATTGTTGGAATAAATAAAGCAGTGACTTCAGTCATAAGAGGAGGGTTCGGCATGATGGAGGAGAACGGTGTAAAGCCCTCACTAGGTACACCACCTCACGATGATGGTTAAGGACCATCGATTAAAACCACATGGGGCCACAGAGGATAAGGTCTTGCTATTGGGCCTAGGGTAGAGGATACTTGGGGCACCTCACCACGTCCTCCTCATTATGGTTGAGCCCACATAGTCCTTGGGACTCGTTATATATATATATATATATATATATATATAAAATCTCTCTCAGACCTAGAATTAAATGTATTTCATGGATTATGCCTATCATGTTTATCTAACGTGGTTGCAAGTTTCCATAACCAAATATACATCATCTCAATTTTGAGTAGGGAATTATATTTTTAACTCTGATCTGCTATTGGTTTCATTTGGAATTATGATTTTAGGTCAAAGTATAAGGTGAACCCAAAAGGAGACATTACAACCAATCTGAGAAATCTTAAGTGGGCCTCCCTTGCTCAAAATTGCCTATGTTATCCGTTATTCCACATAAATTTCCTATGTGTTATCCGTTATTCCACATGTGCTTATTGATGAGCACACAAATATACTGAGAGGCGGGGGGTGAATCAATTTACTACAAACTTTTACTTTTCCAAACTCAATCATTCACATCAACCACACATATGCAAGATCTGGCAATTAAGAACACAATGAGAACACACAATTTACGTGGAAACCCTTTCAAGAAAAAACCACAACAAAATATTGTGTATATATATTATAGATTAATCTTCTTCTTGTAGGCTCTAACCTACTAGAGACTCCAATCTCCACTTGACAAAAATATAGGCTCCAACCCCCACACAAACTGAGCTCTAACCCAATAAGAGGCTCCAACCTCTTAATCCTTGACAAGATCTTTCTCTCGCAAATCCGGTTACAACTCACACAATATCCTTCTTCCAAATCTGATCACTATCCACACAACAACCTTCTTTCACAATTCTAATTATAGTCTGTAGTGTAAGAAATTGTATACCTTTACAATTTCACAATATGTTTGGGTCTCTTAATTTATTGGACTTAATAAAGCTTCTAATTTGCCAAATTATGCATTCCAAAGCCTTATTCTTACTGTTTTCCGAAAGGAGAACCAACATTAACTTAAAGCATTTAATATTTAATTTAACATGGATTATGAGTGTCCTAGAAAGATAGGCCAAGACCATGGGCAAATGGGTCACCTTTATGTGCTAGGACCCATTTTAAAATATGTTTTTGGCAGTCTTTTAATGATCCAAATTCAAATTGTAACTGTTGACTTTTGGAATCTAATTTTCAAAAAATTAGATAAACACCTATAAATACATAGTTTTTTTATCATTTTTAAATCTAAGACTTTATGAGAGCAATCCTATTGAGCAAATTATTGTCAAGAGCATTCAAGAGCAGCATTATCAATCATTTATAGCAGCAATCAAGATCCTAACATCATATCAAAGTTTATGCGTGTTCATGTTGTCTTGTGAAGGATAACAAGCATTGTAGGTCTTCATACATTGAAGCATTCAAGCATCCAAGCCAATCAAGCAAGCAAGATCCAATTCCTTTGACGAAATGTGTATGACTTCAGTCCTTCAAGGAAGCCATTGAAGGGTGGTGAGTTGCAACAAGTTTTCACTCATCGTTCCCTTCCTTTCCATTCAAGGTTTTATCATTGGCATTGCCATTGTGAAAGTGGGAACACTATTCATGGGGTTTGATTGAGGCAAACCCCTATATGGCACAAAACAAACATTTTTCCCTCTTTGTGTATGTGCAAATTACAGGTTGAAGAAGAATTGAAGAAGATCTTGAAGAGCAATTTTGCATTGTTGCATTTGTTGTCATCATTCTTACCAAGACACGAAAACTAAGTTGCTGAATTTATTTCTGTCACACTGACAAGTTTGCAAGTAGAAATCAGAATCTCAGTGATAGGGAGGCTGCAGGAACTCAAACACACTGTTTTAGAAGCTGCAGGAAGCAACCACAGATTCCTGCGCTAGGCCTTGTCATAGACCTCCTTGGTGAAATTGTTGTTCCACCTTAACCTATAGGAACTTTACCTTATCTAAGTTCCCCTGGTTCTCCTGCCAACCTCACTATCTTGACAAATTTTGAATAACCCAACCAATCCTTGGTTCAACGCTTCATTCTCCTTTGGCCCTTAATCTCTCCTAAAGACCAAATAAACTCAACCTTTTTCTAGGTTCTTGCAGGGGTTAGAAAAGGTTACAAAGACTTCAAAATGGCTTGTCTAGGGTTCTTAGACAACCACAAGTTTCTATCTTGCCATCGCTTTCACAAGATGCTTTCCTAGGGTTTGAAAGGCTAGTAGCCATTGAGCCTCTAAACAGAAGTAAATTGCTTTTCCCTCCTAAACCCACCAAAGGACTTAGGTTCTTGACTTAGGTAATGTGTTTCCCCTGTCTACACCTTCAAGATTTCAAGGGTTTTAGTCTTGCTCAGGCCGTGTGCTGTCCAAACACCAAATTGGTCAAGCAGCTAGGGTTCTAAACTACTCAGAAACAGTTTTAGGACTGGTGAAAAGTTCTCCTCCTAAACGGATTGCTGGGC
This sequence comes from Sequoia sempervirens, assembly GCA_007258455.2. NCBI lineage: Eukaryota > Viridiplantae > Streptophyta > Pinopsida > Cupressales > Cupressaceae > Sequoia > Sequoia sempervirens. The sequence continues at coordinate 210,944,026 of VDFB02105785.1, read as the reverse complement.
TCTCTTCCTTAACACCATACGTGGCCAAGACCTTCCCCTAAATTCTCCAAAAAGAATTTTTCAAAAATCTTTTCTCCCCTGCAAGTTATTAATGCTGTTCTGCAGCCTTTCCTAGCCGGGCTCTTCACTGGCTCGCCTAGGGCAAGGCATTTCTTCCAGCTCCTGCAACCAAAGAAAACCTAACACCTACCATATGTACAGCTACCATATTTACAAGCACAGAGCCTAGGCACATTTCCCAAAAGGCTGTACAATTTGTACGATGGGAAGGCACCCTAGGACTCCATTTTTAAAAACAACTTGCTATAGGACTGAAAATGACAGAAAACAAAGTATTTACAGATAAAAGAAGGAAAAAGGTATAGAAAGACAAAAAGATGGTACTTCAAGCTTATACAATGTAAATACTACATACTACAAACATGAAGATAGCAGAGCTACGCCATTAAAGTTCAGTTTTTAACACAAAAATGCAGAAAAACTGTCTTTGTACGTTTTTTTCAATTTTCAAAAAGATGTCACTCAACATTAATGCTTCTAACCTCTTTCCAAAGTCGAGGCATGCCTTAAATAGGCTTCCAAAGTAATTTAGATGCTTGGGTCGGGCTTCAAAATGACCTAAAAACAACTTTTGTAAAACCCGTTGTGTTTTCAGACACCTTGCCAACACTAGACAACTTAACAAAATGATGTTGTAAAGTCATTTAGCACTTGTCACCTTCTTTCCCAAAGTTCAAAAACACCCTAAGCACCTAAAATAATGGTCAACATGACCTTATGATAGTACAACAAAATTTAAGAACTCAAAAACAAAAAGTCCTTTCCCAGGTGCTCCTGCACCACTCAGATTTGACATCAAAGGACTATAAAAGGTGTTTTCAAAAGCCCTATCAAGAACCCATTCGCCCAGGGGTGAACCAATCCTCCTGCACTACTAAGGATCAAATTTTGGTGGCAGGTACATGCTATCAGACCCTTCTCAGATCTGCCTGCAAAGTGTTGTTTCAGATTTTGTAGATTCAGGAATCTGTGATTTGCATCTTAGGTCATATAGTTCATTTAGTTGCATTGTTTGAAATCATTCCTAATCATTTTCTGTCATTAAAGAATCACCAACCTAGGTCTGATTGACTCACCTTTGAGGTTGAAAGTCAATCTCTTGGCCTTGTTGGTTTGCATTCTAAATGAAATGCTTGGGGAAGAGGGACTTTAAATCATAATTCTCCTTTACACCTAAGGAAATTAGGGTTTTTCCCCCCTCTTTTCCTTTCATTTCACAGTCATGCACAATCTTCCTTCCAAATCTGATCACTATCAAGCACAATATCTCTCACAAATCTGATCCAATCTATGCGCCAATTCTTTTCACACAGCTGATCATAATCATGGCATTATTTTCATATAATTTTTTGCCTTACAATCTGCTCAAATTCACTTTACAATCTTCTCTTACTCTTCACATATATTCGTTATATATATTTGTATTTACCCTTTGTACATGGGCAGCATCTCTTCTTAATATAGATTTGAATTGCTTTTCATTTTCTGCCCCTTAATCTCTTTTCAATATGCTCTTTTGCTCAGAAAAATATATCATTAAAATTCTTCTCTTCACAATATTAATACTCTCTTCATATATTCTGATATAAATCTGAATCACATTTCATTTTTTTCTTCTTTGGATCTGCTTTTTATTCACACAAAATTCATTGGAATTGTTTTTTTTTTTTTTTGGTTCCCACTTTAACTTCTATTTATACCACTTCAATTTGCCAAGGGATGTGTCTCTATGAGAGATGTATCTCTTTGAAAGGAGACAACTATTTGAATGGATGTGTCTTTTAGTTAATAAACCCAATCACTGCTTTCATGAATCTTAAGTTATCTTCAATAATTATTAAAAATAATCGATGCTTTTTAACTTAAATCATTGCCTTTATTAATCTCTAATGCAGCCCTTAATAAATTGCTCTTTAGAATATTAGTCACAGCTCTTCTTAACAATTTCACATCCTCTCATAATAACATCGCTACTCTTATATTTGCTGCCTACCTTATGAAATATAATCACTGCTGTCATACATAATTAATATGTTCCTTCAATTGCTGCACTTTATATAATTTTTTTTTTTCTATAATATATTAGTCAATCTTATCTTTATAATTACTAAAGAAGTTGACTAGTATAGAGTTTGGTCAGCATGGCATCAATTTATCTTGCATAGCAAAGAGGGTCGGCCCATATTTAGATATATCATTTGTCAGCAATCCTTAGTGTAGTTGTTAATCTTCTTTCTGATTTCCTACTTCGATGCCTTTAGCATGTAATCTGAATAGAGCCTTTCAAGAATAATATGCAGCTTGTATGTCGTGTCATTTTCATGGTATCTTCTTATTTTGCATGGACTTTAGTCTTCATAATTTAACTTTAGTTCTGCCTTATGATATATAATCATCACTTCTCCTTTTATCATCCTTTAGTGTTTAAACTTGGGGATTCAAACTTCATTTATATATACCTTGGAAAATATAACAAAGTGTGGTCAGCCAACAATATGCTCTTCTCACAAATGACATTAATGACATCATTCCTTATATTAATGACATTAATATGCTCTTCTCACAAATGACATCAACGACATCATTCCTTATATTTTTCCTTGGACATCAATGACAATATTTCCAACAATCTCCTTGACAAACTCTTTGACATCAACAATCTTGTTCATGCACCTTAACATCAATGACAACATATTCCATTGATCTCCACATTAAATTCTTTCGCATCAACATTGACCTTGTCCACTTTTGACATCAATGACAACATTTCCAACACCTATAATGTGTTGCAATTGTCAAAATCCCAAAAAATGTCTAAGTGTGGGGGTTACAAGTTAAGATATTTATTTTTGTGCAAAGTGTCAGAGTTTCCTTGCCAAGCATGTCGTTCCCCCCACTCCCACTTCCCTTTGTTCCTTATCGAGATAGCCCACTTCTTCATCCCGACATGGCATTCACCCTTCCCCCACCTTCACTCCACTTTTCCTTTATGTTCATTGGCCCATCGAACTTTCCTCTCCCTAGGTACTTGTCACGAGGTAGGCACCTTTGACATCTTCCTCATCAAAATTGGCCCCAAACTTCCCCCTTCCCACATGCCTTTATGGTATGACTTCATCACCACTCCTAAACTTCGACAACCCACCATAAGGCATGAACTACAAGTGATCCCTGACCCCCAAAGTTTGACACTGCTACGCCCTTAATATTAGAGTACAACAGGTTATGAATAGTCGATTTGTGGCTATCTTAACTCCTAATTAAGTCATATTCTCATTATTATATTGTTATTTAGTTGATTAGGTCGGCCTAGGGCTTGTATAGGGTTATCTATGTCAGAATGGGTGATATCCTAGGCATAAATAGGTACATATAGGAGGTTGTAAGTCTTATTTCATCATCATATTGTAAATTGTGTTCTCATTGGAGATATTTGGAGGTTTGCCCCCTCGAAGTGCCTTGTTATTCTCAATTATTATCAAGTATTTGCAGCATATTTAATATCATATTCTTCTATTGAGCAACTTATTTCATTACAAGTGGTATCAAAGCATAATCTTGGCACCGTTATGACAAGGCATTTTTTTCAATTTTGGAGGTCACTTTGTGAAACCTTTATCTCCCCAATTTTGGCGAGTTTTTGTCTAATTTTTAGAGGTTTTTGAAGGACATTTTCAAGAAGCTACAATCCAAATTTCAAAAGAATTGGAGCAGAATTGAGTGAGTTAATGCGGAATTAGGGTCTCTGCCCAATTTATTTGGAAAACACATATCTCCCACATCTTGACAAATTAGTTCCTGAGTTTTTGTGGGTTTCTTGATAAATCTTAGAGAAGTCTACAGTCCAATTTTCAGATAAATTGAAGCAGAAATAATCGATTTATTGGGAAATTAGGTTTATAAAAAAATTCGCTAGGCTGCAAATCACCTAATTTTTGGGAGATTTTTCTATTGGAGTAAGACCTAGGCCCTGGTAAGTCAGGGTGAACTTTTCAAATTATTTTGAATTTATTTGTGTGATTTATTGCAAAATTATTTTCTACCATCATGACGGGGCCTGCAACAAGAGGCAAAAAGAATGCTACCACACCGGGGAAATCTTCAGAGAATGAGGGGTTAGAAACTGAGGATTTTAACCCTAAGGATGAAACAAACAAAGTCAAGGGTGATATTTCATCATTAGAGAAGAAGATTACGGAAGAAATGGGTGGAATTCAAATCACTTATTCAATGTATGAGGTGTAAGGCTGAAGATTCACCGCGTAAGGTGGAAGATAATACTTTTGTTGGACATGAATTTCTTGGACTTGAATTTAATTTCAAGAAGGATCCTTCCTTTAATAATCATATGCCAAGGCAATTCATACCTAAGTTGGATATGAGAAAGTTTGATGGCAAGGATCCAACCAATTGGCTATGCCAAATGGAGCAGCTCTTTGATATTCATCATGTTCCTAGTCAACAAAAGGTGGCTATGGAATCATTATACCTAGAACCACATCAATTAATTTAGTACCGTTGTTTATGTGATGAGAAGAGAAAAAAGGGTCGTGTGGTCACATGGTCAATTTTTCAAGAAGAACTTGCTACCCATTATGAAGATAACTTTATGGATAGCTACTTCTACCAACTCACTAAATTAAAAAAAGCAGGCATGGTCAAGGATTATATTCAGCAATTTCAAACCCTTTCTCTAAGAGTGGCAAAGGAAAATATGAAGGAACTATTTCTAGGCGGTTTAAAGGATCACATAAAATATGAAGTACGATTGTTCCAACCACAATCCTTATCACAAGCAATAGTAATGGCAAGACAAGTGGAGGAGAAGTTTTTGGCTAGCAAGAAAAAAGGGAATATAAATTTCAGCAAAAGGAGATCTCCTACACATTCACTACCACAACCTACTGGGTTGATTCCATAACAAATTGAGGAGAAGAGAGCAAAAGGGTTATGTTTTGAGTGTGACAACAAATATAGTCGAGGGCATAGCTGTAGTGAAAAAAATTGTTTTATATTGAAGGACCGAGTGAGGAAGAAGAAGAGGAACCAATATTAGAGGGTGATAGGGATTTAGATGATGAATCACATGATTCCCAACCAATCATTTCTTGTCATGCACTCTCTAGTTTTAGTGCTCTACAAACTCTCAAGGTAGATAGGTTCTTAAAGAAGCGGAAAGTAATCGTGATGATCGACATGGGTAGTACTCATAATTTCATCAAGAAAAAGTTGGCTACTCGTCTAAATTGTTTTATATATCTAGCTCCAGAATTTCAAATCTTGATTGTAGATGGTGGTACTGTCAGTTATTCTAGAAAGTGGCATAGCATTAAATTATCCATGGGAGATTATCACCTTGATAGCCCAATGTATGCTATCTCCATGGGTGCAGTCGATATTGTTTTGGGAGTACAATGGCTTACTACTTTGGGAACAATTGATATGAACTTCCAAGAATTGTTTCATGAGATTCCAATCAGAAAGAAAGACAATAGAGCTAAGAGGGTTGAAGGCAAAGTCCCCACAAATAGTTAGCTCTCATCAAATGCAGAAGTTGCTTATGAAAGGAATTGATGGATTTGTGGCCCAATCATGTTCATCAGAAGTCTCTCAATCTAATGCTCCCACCCATCCAAATTTACAAGCAATAATTGAGCATCACTCAGTGGTTTTTGGAGATATGCCTAAAGGACTTCCTCCTTAGAGGGATCATGGTCATGCCATACAACTAGTTCCAAGGAGCCAACCTCCCAACATCAGGCCTTACTAGTACCCACATATACAAAAAAGTGAGATTGAAAAGATTGTTGAGGAGATGTTAGAGACAAGAATTATTAGACATAGCCAAAGTGCTTACTCCTCGCCTATGGTGATGGTGCGGAAGAAGGATAAAACTTGGCACATGTGTCTGAACTATGGTGGCACTATTTTCAGTTTGTGCCACCCCCTCATGATGCCCATCAGTTATAACCGATCTAAGAGATCTTTATGGTACGTCATGCTCGGGATCCTCTACCAGTTGCAAAGTTCCTTTGTTTGAAGATCCATTTTCAAGTTCCAAAATTGGCTAAGTATGGAAATTTTGGTGTTTTGGGCTTTCGTTGGTCTCCTTCCTGGCATCCTTCCTCTATCATCCCCAATTTCCTTCTCCCCTTCTACCTTTCTTTCCATCTCTTTTCTTTGCATGTCGGGTTTCGCCCATCGGGCTTAACCCTAACCCTTTACCTCTTCTTGCCTTCCCCCTTACCTCTTGTCGCTTCACAGTAAGCGGTAAGAGGTATGCCCTACCTCTGAAACCCAAAACTCCAACACCTGCATGTGGTAGACCTCCGGCCCGACACCCGAATGATCAAAGAGTTACCATGGAGCCACATGGAGGCATCCTAGTCGTTCCCCGCAATCCCACAGGAAACATTTTTGAAGATCTTGCTTGTGTGCAGGGATGCGGGATGAGGCCGAGCGGCAGGATCTTGGTCGTCCGATTGAAGATAAAAGTAAAGCTAAAGAATTCGCTAAGTATGGAAGTGGGAGCATTGAAAAGTAAAGGGTATGCTACTAAGGACACATGGCACGCTCTAATGAAGCAACTTTCTGATGTTTTAATCCTAGCCATCCGGATTAAAATACATATATGCACAGCTACAAGGAGTGAAGACCAAAGAAAGACAGGAATAATGTTTGCAATCTAGTGTGTTTTCACTGTGACTCCATAAATGTTGCGACGATTCTTCTAGTTGCTTGATTTGACCGTGGAATGGGGCGGAATGATTTTGAACGTTGTTTCTACCTACCTCCATTATGGAGTGGTGCCCATGCCTGTTTATGCGTCGCCCATGTCCTCTTTGTCAGAGCTCCCTCCTTTGCCGCGATTTTTTGCAGATTTTGTGGGAATTTTCTTTAGGATTTGTGTGTGCATCAACGTGGCAATTTGGCGTGGACACCTAGGGCATTAATGATGGGCGTCTTCTTCAAATCTAGCCGAATTTTTGTAACTGTGCAGATATTTTGAAACCATGGGTAAACCCTAATTGCATTAGGGTTTGTGGCTGACGAGTTTTGAGTTATGCCTCAACTATAAAGGCAAGTTTTGTTGTTTTTCTTAGGGTTTGGAAGTCACTTCTCCTTCCTAAGGGTTCTGAAATTTTGGTAAGGTGGGTGCTATGTACAGATATTGTTGAATGCTAACAGGTGAAGATCTATGTTTGTAAGCCATTACTTGGCGTTTCCTCTGTATTATGAACTATGGCATATATGAATATACTCTATCATGCAATTTTCTCCAACTATGAGTGATGATATGCTTTAAGCTGGGTAATCAAGGGTTATATCAGTTTTTCAAGCACATTTGTTGTTCTGAATTAGTTTATTGGTTTGCTATTTGTCCAAGGGATAGAGTAAATGCTTGCCATGAATTAATGGGTATGTTATCATTTGCTAGAGACTATTAAGTATTGTTGCATAACAGGCTTTCCTAGGTCTGAATATCATAAGGTGATAATCTAGTAGAAGATCCTCATAATATGTTTGGTCTTGTCATCATAAAATGCTTAACATATGATTCTATAGCCCAAGGCAGGCACTGGTCTTGCATAGTTTTTCTCCCCCATCCTCAAAAACAAACTTTCTATTCAAAAACTTTTTCCCTGTTTTCTTAGTTTAGATTTGCTTTCATGTTACCTGCTGCATACCTGAACTTAATGAGAACAAGGGGTGTAGCTAGCCCTACAAGCCCTTGTCATCTGTATGAAGCTTATCTGCTTTACATATAGGGATACCCACCTAGGTCCTGCAGAGCCTGAAGTGCAGGGGAGAAAAGAGTTAGATCCATCTCCCGTTCGTTGGCCCCTAATCTTGAAGTCCTTGAGCATAAGAGTTGGATGTCCTTTAAAGGGTTTCCAGGGTTCAACAGGAAGAAACACCAACAAATTGGTGACTCTGTTGGGGAAAGAATAAAGGAAAAGAAAAAGAATCTCTGGGTGAGCAATTGAAAATCTACTCTGCTTCATTCGAGTCACTAACAGATTTGGTGACTCCATTGAGGAGGATAGAGGTGTATCCGTTTGGGAGAGTCAAGAACTCTGCCAATCTAAAGTTTTGACCTTCATACTTGAAGAAGGAACCTGTTGCAGCATTTCTAGTGTGTTCTTGAAGTCTAGTGGAGAGAACTCAGAAATACCTATGTACACATTGAAAAATATCCTAAGCTTGCGAACACCATTTTTCACACCGATTTCCCTTCTTCCCCGCATAATTTAATAATTTTAACTATTTGATTATTTTCTAAAATCATATTCTTTTATTAATTAAATAATTTTAATTATTTAATTAATTCATTTCCCCTTTCTATTCTTCCTTTGATTAATTAAATAAATTAATGTTTATTTAATTACGTCAATAATTAATCCTTTCTCTCTATAATTAAATAAATTCTTATTTATTTAATTTTTCATTTTTCATTTTCCTTCTATAATTAAATATTTATTTTCATTATTTAATTATTCATTAGCATTTTCTTCCATAATTATCCATTTTTCCCTCCACTATTAAATAATTATATTAATTATTTACTAATTTGTCCTTTTCCTCTACTTTTAATTAAATAGTTGTTTTTCAATTATTTTAATTAAAAGTCAACTTTTCCCTCTTCTTCTATAATTAAATAATTGCTTTAATTATTTAATTATTCACTTTCCCTCCTAAATTAAATAATTTTATAATTATTTAATTTACTCCAGCAACCTCTTTTTATGTGCTAATCTCCTCTTTTATTTCAATTAACCTCCATCTTTGATAAGGTTTTATTACCTTTTAATCTCCACCATCCATCCTTAACTAAACCCTATTTTTGCCCTCACCCTATTTTTTTGCTTGTCAAAGCAATCTCATCCACTGATCTTCCTCAGTTAATCTTGGCCCCTCATTCAAATTTGCTTTTCTATAAAAGACACCTATCCCTTTCATTTCAACCCTACAACCACTATCTTTGATATTTTGTTGTCACTATCATTAGGCTTATTCTTGCATACTACAAATCTAAGGGCAAGCAAGCATATAAAGCAAAATGGAGAAGAGCAATGAAGGTGATTCAACCATGGCATAGGAGCTTTGGTATTATTGCTTTGTTGTTTATGTTTCTATGCTCATTTGTACTTCATTGTTGGATTAGGGTCTCTAGGGCTTGAGTTTTAGGTAGTTGGTGGTTGATACTATTGATTCATGCTTTGTACCTTGATTTTACCCTATTCTATAACCTAGATCTTGGTAGGAGCTTCCTGCTGCTTGAAGATCTTTTCCTCTTTCAAAGAGGTGGTGACTCTACAATCAAAGGTTCGCATCATTAGAAGAGTTGGTTGCAACAAGTTTTCAGGTATTTATCTATTGCAGCATTTTGTATGAAGGTTTACCGTTGAAAAGTTCCAGTAAATATTGTCTCGTATTTAGTGCTTTAAAGTACTAGTAGAGAAGGGAGTTGAGAAAGTTGGATATTTTGAAGCAAATACTTGTAGAGGGTTAAATATTCTTTTTGCAAATATGTATAACCAGATGGGTTCCCCCTCTACAAGCTATTCTATCATGACTGAACCACTATCATATCCACAGAGAAAATGTTTCTCTAATGAAAGATTTAACCCTCTAAATTTCAGTAAAAGCCAAGGTTATCCACACTCTGTCCCAAAAGAAATAAATGAATACTTGCCTAAGTTTAGAGGCAGTTATGAAGAATCAACATCAAAACATTTGCATGTTTTTACTAGTTTGATGGTGAAACGTCAGATAGTAGAGGAGGATGTTGTCATGAAATTTTTTGTAAGAACTTTAGAAAATGGTGTTTGGGATTGGTTTTACAACCTGCCTTTGCTTTCTATTTGTTCATGACATGAGCTTGAGCTACTGTTCACAGATCAGTTTGGTGAAGTGAATAATGAGTGCTTATCTGATGGTAGGTTTTTGCACACTCAAGAAAATTTTGAAGAAGAATGTGAACCTGTAGTTGAAATTTTATCACCTTTAGATGCATTATGTGATATAGAAAGATGAGGGTGAATCCCCATGTAATTTCCATGATAGATTCATGAAATATTTGTTGCTATACCAAAATTAGATTGGCCTAATGAATCAGTATGTATTGATTTCTTTTGTGAAAGACTTGAGCCAGGTCTTGAGTACAATGCCACAAAAATGGAAGCCTTATGGACTTAGAGTGTTAGATCAGTGGCTTTCAGTTATTGATAAGATGATAGAGAAGTATGGAAATCATTTCCTATCTCGGTTGTGTGATGGTACTTATTCCAGATTTGCTGATATGAATCTGGCTGGTATAGCAAAGGGCTGTAATGCATTTTGTTCTGGTGAAGATCTTGTTTTTGAACAGCCCATAGAGGATGTGTGTAGATGAGAATAGCAGTCATGCTGCAAGGTATGATGAAGTGACAGAAATATTTGATGTCGTACCTTCTGTAGATGTTGAAAAAACAGAAATAGAGAGCCAGCTCTCTATATCAGATGAGTGTGACAGTGTGTCCAGTGATCTTCAGCTGGAGCAATCATCTATGAAGAGTTGCAATGATGAAATTAATGATGATTTCCAGCTTGATCGTGTGGGGTATGACTCTGTTGATTGTTGCAGCAATATGAAAGAAGAAGAAGATATGTATGCAAAAGATTCATTAGATGAATCAGGTCAGATAACTGATTGTATTGGGCATGCATATGATGGTGATGTAAGTGATGAACAAGAGACTGCTTCCTTGTTTGATTTCTCACATTCTTCTGTCCCTTGTTCTAGTTTTTTGATGTTGTCACTGAGTTTTTGCATGGGGATAGCATAGATAAAGTTGTACATGAAGATGAAAATGTAAAGATAAATGTTGTTGTAGCTGATGAAGTTTTTTATGATGGGTTGGCACTTGAGGAGTGTGACTGTCAATCACATGGATGCCTATAAAAACTTGTTTTCTGGCGGTGCAGCTCACAGTCTTCCTCATGAGCAGTGGACTTCAAGCCAGTCATGGCAGGGTAATGTTGTTGAGATGAGCTCCAAAGATGTGTGCCATAGGTCTGATTTTTGTGGCACATATCTCTCAACAGATTGCCAAGAGATTGAAACAGAAAGACAATCTGAAGAGTGCAGCTCTTCATTCAAAATGTCTCATGATTTGAATGAATTTGTTGATGAAGTTTGCGTCAACATTGGTGACTCCAAGCATGCAGCTTGCAGTGGTGATGAGCAGCAACAAAGTAGTGGTTTTTTGGTTGCTCGTGTTCCTTGTATGCCAGAAGTTCAAAGTTTTCGGTTTGACATGTTTGAGGATGAGTTTCCCTCTGCAAGTCAATGTAGAAACCCTAGTTTCCCCCTGATACTGATTCTGACTGAGTTTTGAGTTTTTTGAAGGTTTTTGGTTTTTTTGCAATTTTTGAGTTTTTTGGTGCAATAAATGAATGGTACGGCTTTGATAGAAATTAATAATAAATTCAATAAAAATGCCAGGTAACCAATATGCATAGGAAATACAATATAGAATGAAGGCGTTTCCTTTATTTGCTCAACTGGAAACAATACAATAAGATCTTGAAGCATGCAATAAAAGAATGACAATTTTTATTTGTAAAAACCTGGAAATCAGCTTGCTGGTAATCTGCTTGAGATGGTACGGCTGATGTAAAATAATGCTTTCTCCTCTCTGAAACAATCTCAGATGTCTTCCAGTATCCTAGCGCCCACACAGGTGAAGATTGGCAACCAAAGAGATAGGCGTTTTCTTCAAGGGATAAACACGCCTTTATGAAAAGTACGGCCCAGGTACAGAAAGGGTACGGCCTGCTGACAGCAGCAAATAAGAATGGTACGGCTTCCCTTTGTGACTCCAGAATCTCAGTTAAATAGGCGCCTTGATGTTGTGATCTCTTCTGACTGAAACCCTCAGCAAAATCCTCTGAATAAAGAATGCTAAATGAAGTCCAATGATTTCCTCTGAATGAAGAAACCTCTCAGCTGCAATAAATCAGGTGTTATTTCACACCCTCTGAACTGCTTCCAGTGGAGATGGCTCGTTCTCCAAGGAATTCGAGTTTCAAACCCTAAGGTTCCGCTCGGCAAAGACTGGTCAATTTTCAATTCATAAATGTCATAATGGCTCAAATCCCAATGCAAAACCTTTATTCTTCAAAAGTGCGATTTCCTTAAAGATAGGGAATTTTAAATATTTGACTTTTAATTCTTTTATTATTTCAATAGTCTCACCAAAATATTTTATTATATTTTAATGATCAATTTTGGCCCCTTGATGATGGCGCACCTCAAGAAGAATCACTTAAGTTATAATTTAATATTATAACTTTATATTATAATCATTAAATAATTAATATTTAATTAATACAATTAAATATTAATATTTCTCTTTCATCCGATGATCGCCCGGCCGAAATCAGTGATTCTCAACGCTAATCTCATAAAAAATGGGTCCCACGCCCGCCAGAACTGCTAAAAATAGCAACTTTGCAAGAAGTCTCCGATCGAGCCCAAACGAAAGCCAATTGATCAACACTGCCGTCTCCTGAACCCTCTAACCACTCTAAGCCTACGAGGGTCTCCTGATATTCTTCTTTAACTGATGCTCACAAAAATGGGGACATGACCAAAACATGATGAAGAGGCATATTTTTCCTTGCTATGTGAATTGGAGGCATCTTCTCTTTGCCTTGATTCATGTGTGGTGATCAGCAGATATGAAGACGCCATGGTTTCATGTGGTGCTGATCGAGGTTTTAAATTTCTGCCACTTAGTACAAAATCAGAAGATACAATGTGTGGTAGGGAGGTGGCCTACATTATGTGGTTACTATGCAACAGCAAAGTCAAACATGGAGCAAGTTTTCACTCGTTCAAAGGTAATCAAATCTTTGTTTCTGTGGGAATGAGGCTACTTTTGATGCTATGGTGTGACAGAAAAAATATTGGGTTAAGCAAGATCAGCTCCTTTGACCAGCTGGAGTTTGACAGAGGCAAGCATGGGCGTCCCTTTTTCATTTGATGGCTTGGGCCCATCAAATGAGGCTTTCGAAGATTGGGCAGTTTTGGGCCCAATGGATATGGCACCATGGTCTGCTTCCCCAGAGATTTGGAATCTTGCCATCCTTCACTAAAGCATGCATCCCCAACTAGAGCCACTGGTGGCATTATTTTCAACTTGTGCCACCCCCTCACGATGCCCATCAGTTATAACCGATCTAAGAGATCTTTATGGTGCATCATGCTCAAGATCCTATGTTGGTTGCAAAGTTCCCTTGTTTGAAGATCCATTTTCAGGTTCCAAAATTGGCTAAGTATGGAAATTTCGGTGTTTCGGGTTTTCGTTGGTCTACTTCTTGGCATCCTTCCTCTGCCATCCCCAATTTCCTTCTTCTCCCCTTTTGCCTTTCTTTCCATCTCTTTCCTTTGCATTTCGGGTTTCCACCATCGGGCTTAACCCTTACCCTTTATCTCTTCTTGCCTTCCCTTTTTCTTTCCCTCTGATCCCTTCAAGATTGACTAAGTGTCAATTTTTCGGGGATCAGGCTTTGTCCTTATCCCTTAACTCTTACCTTAGCCAAGATAAGAGGTATCTAATCTCCCTGACCCCCAACGTCGATTGTCGTTTTGGCCATTCAGAGGTTGGCCTTCTGCTTTCCCCTTTACCTCTATGAGGTATGGTGTAGGACGTCCTCCCCACGCCCGACACTAAGGTTTTCTTCCGCTTTCTCCATTCATTTCTCCTTTCATTCTCAAATCTCTTGTTTCCCTTCCAAGTCCTTTTTCTTCTAAATTCTAAGTCTGAAAACCTTAAGTCCTTTTTCGGACTTTCAAGCATCGAGGATTGGCCTTCCCCCTTACACCTTACCGCCTAGCAGTAAGTCTTATGACAAACTCCTGACCCCCAATTGCCTTTCGGGCATCGGGTGTCACCATTCCCCCTTACCTCTTGCCGCTTCACAGTAAGTGGTAAGAGGTATGCCCTACCTTCAAAACCCGAAACTCCGATGCCTGCATGTGGTAGACCTCTAGCCCAATGCCTCAATGATCAAAGGGTTACCATGGAGCCACGTGGCGGCATCCTAGTCGTTCCCTGCAATCCCATAGGAAATATTTTTCAAGATCTTGGTTGTGTGAGAAGATGTGGGATGAGGCTGAGTGGTAGGATCTTGGTCGTCCAATTGAAGATAAAAGCAAACCTAAAGAATTCACTAAGTATGGAGGCGGAAGCATTGAAAGTAAGGATGTGCTACTAAGGACACATGGCAGGCTCTGATGAAGCAACTTTCAGATGTTCTAATCCTAGTCGTCCAGATTAAATTACATATATGGATAGTTGCAAGGAGTGAAGACGAAGGAAAGACAAGAATAATGTTTGCAATCTAGCGTGTTTTCACTGACTCCATAAATGTTGTGGCGATCCTTCTGGTTGCTCGATTTGACCATCGAATGGGGCAGGAATGATTTTGAATGATGTTTCAACCTACCTCCATTATGATGGAGTGGTGCCCATGCCTGTTTATGTGTTGCCCACGTCCTCTCTGTCAGAGCTCCCCCTTTGTCGCGATTTGGTATAGATTTCATGGGAGTTTTCTTTAGGATTTGTGTGTGCATCAATGTGGCAGTTTGGTGTTGACATTTGGAGCATTAATGATGGGCGTCTTCTTCAATTCTCGTCGGGTTTTTGTGACTGTGCAAACATTTTGTAACCATAGGTAAACCCTAGTTGCAATAGGGTTTGTGGTTGACGAGTTTTGAGTTATGCCTCAACAATAAAGGCAAGTTTTGTTGTTTTTCTTAGGGTTCAAAGGTCACTTCTCCTTCCTAAGGGTTCTAAAATTTTGGTAAGGTGGGTGCTATGTAAAGATATTGTTGAATGCTAACAGGGGAAAATTTATGTTTGTAAGCCATTACTTGGCGTTTCCTTTGTATTATGAATTGTGGCATATATGAATATACTCTATCATGCAATTTTCTCCAACTATGAGTGATGATATGCTGTAAGCTGGGTAATCAAGGGTTATATCAGTTTTTCAAGCACATTTGTTGTTCTAAATTAGTTTATTGGTTTGCTATTTGTCCAAGGGATAGAGAAATGCTTGCCATGAATTAATGGGTATGTTATCATTTGCTAGGGATTATTAAGTATTGTTGCATAATAGGCTTGCCTAGGTCTGATTCTCATAAGGTGATAATCTAGTTGAAGATCCTCATAATATGTTTGGTCTTGTCATCATAAAATGCTTAACATATGACTCTATGGCCCAAGGCAGGCACTGGACTTGCATAGTTTTCCTCCCCCAAAGAAATGCTTGCCATGAATTAATGGGTATGTTATCATTTGCTAGGGATTATTAAGTATTGTTGCTTAATAGGCTTGCCTAGGTCTGATTCTCATAAGGCGATAATCTAGTAGAAGATCCTCATAATATGTTGGTCTTGTCATCATAAAATGCTTAACGTATGACTCTATGGCCCAAGGCAGGCACTGGTCTTGCACAGTTTTCCTCCCCCATCCTCAGAAACAAACTTTATATTCAAAAACCTTTTCCCTGCTTTCTTAGTTTAGATTTGTTGTCATGTTTCTTGCTTCATACCTAAACTTAAATAGAACAAGGGGTGTAACTAGCCCTACAAACCTTTGTCATTTATATGAAGCTTACATGCTTTACATATAGGGATACCCACCTAGGTCTTGCAAAGCCTGAAGTGCAGGGGAGAAAAGTATTCGATCCATCTCCCTTCGTTGGCCCCTAATCTTGAAGTCCTTGAGCATAAGAGTTGGCTGTCCTTTAGAGGGTTTTCAGGGTTCAGTGAGAACAAACACCAACAGACTATAGAGTGCTAAACATGTACACCATCAAAGATAAGTTTCCTATTCCAGTCATTGACAATTTGCTAGATGAATTGAATGGAGCTATGTATTTTACAAAGTTAGATGTTAGATCCGGTTATCACCAAATTTGAATTAAGGAAGAAGATATTTGTAAGACTGATTTAGGACTCATGAGGGTCATTATGTGTTTTTGGTGATGCCACTTAATATTACCAATGCTCCATTTACATTTCAAAGTTTGATGAGTTCCATCTTTAAAAAGTTCTTGAGGAAGTTTGTATTAGTGTTTTTAGATGATATATTGATTTATAGCAAGACATGAGAAGAATACTTGCAAAATTTAGATCAAGTATTACAAGTTCTCAAAGAGCAGCAACTCTATGCTAAGCCATCCAAGTGTGCTTTTGGTCTTAATGAGGTGGAGTACTTGGGACACATAGTTTCATGTGAAGGAGTAAAGGTGGATCTTAACAAAATTAAGGCTATCATGGAATGACCTATTCCCAAAACCATTAAGAAATTGAGGGGTTCTTGGGATTGACTGGATACTATAGAAGATTGTGAAGAATTATGGGTATACAACAGCACCCCTCACAGCTTTATTGAATAAGGATTCTTTTCATTGGAATGAATCTGCTAATTCAGCATTTGAAATGTTAAAGGAGGCTATGTGCACAACTCTAGTGCTTGCAACTCCCGATTTCACAAAGGATTTTATTGTGGAGTGTGATGCTTTATGAAATGGTATAGGTGCAGTTCTCATGCAGGAGGGTCAGCCCATTGCTTTTGATAGCCATTAATTAAAGGGTAAGAATCAACTCAAAACTATTTATGAGAAGGAAATGCCAGCTATTCTTCATGCAGTAAAACAATGAAGGCCTTATCTAATGGGTAGACACTTCAAGGTTAAGACAGATCATGATAACCTAAAATATTTTTTGGAACAAAGATTATCTTCTAAAGAACAACAAAAATGGGTTACTAAGATGTTGGGATATGATTTTGAGATTGTATGTAAGAAAGGGAAGGGAAATGTTGTGGCAAATGCACTATCGAGGAAGAATGAGAAAGGATGAAGCTTTATTGTGTGCCCTTTCAATATAACAAGAAGATTGGGTAGAAGAAGCCAAAGAAGAGTGGAAAAATGATGTGGCTACTAGTAATCTCATTCAACAATTACAGAGTGATCCTAGTAGTTTAGATAAATTTTGTTGGAAGGGAGATACTTTGTGGTATAAAGAGCGATTGTATCTTTGCAAGAATTCCTCTCTCAAACAAAAGATTCTCACAAAGCTACATGAGTCTCCAGTGGGTGGTCATTCAAGATTTTTGAAGACATCATCAGGTCAAGAATGACTTCTTTTGGGAAGGGCTAAAAGGGGATGTTCAAAAATTTGTGGCAGAATGTTTGGTTTGTCAACGAAATAAAGGGGAGACAATTAAGACACCTGGTCTCTTGCAACCCTTAGTTAAGCATTTTTGGAGAATATTCAAAAGCTACATGGTATACCAAAGGTTATTGTTAGTGACCGTGATCCTATCTTTACTAGTAACTTTTGGACAAATTTATTCAAATGTTTGGGTACTCAATTCGCTCACAGGTCTTCATACCATTTGCAATCTGATGGGCAAACAGAGGTTGTTAATAAGTGTTTGGAAGGATATCTATGTTGTTTCACTTCAGATAAACAGTCTCAATGGGTAGACTGGCTACCACTAGCAAAATGGTGGTATAACACTTCCTTCCATAGTTCACCAAAAATGTCTCCATTTATGGCATTGTATGGATATCATCCTCCTTCCATCACATCATCATTGAAGGTGTCACCAACAATTCATATTGTGGAGGACCACACGATTCATCAACAACAAGTACTTTCAGGACTTGAAGAGAATATATCCATGGCACAAAACTGAATGAAGCAACAGGCAGACCAGCACTGTAGTGAAAGAAGATTTGATGTTGGGGATTGGGTTTTCTTGAGATTGCAACCTTACAAGCAAATGTCACTAAAGCAACAATCAAAGAATAACAAGTTGTCTCCAAAATATTATGGCCCATATCTAATCATGCAGAAGATAGGTAGTGTTGCCTACAAGCTTGAATTGCCATCAACAAAAAAGATACATCCAATTTTTCATGTTTCTTGTTTGAAGAAGGTAATTGGGAATAATATCCCCACTCAAACAATAATACTGGAGTTTGATGAAGAAGGAAGAATCATATTGGAACCAGAATGTATTCTTTAGAAACGCACAAGGAAGCTAAGGACCAGATTACTCACCAGTATCTCATCCAATGGAAGAATTTACCAATTAAAGATGCCACATGGGAGGACGAGGAGTTAATTCAAAACCATCCAAAATTGCCTATCATTGAGGACAATGCTCATCTGAAGAGGGGGAGCATGCTACGCCCTTACTATTAGAGTACATCGGGTTATGAATGGTCGGCTTGTGGCTATCTTAACTCCTAATTAAATCATATTATAATTATTATATTGTTATTAGTTGATTAGGTTCGCCTAGGGCTTGTATAGGGTTATCTAAGTCAGCCTGGGTGATATCCTAGGCATAAATAGCTATATATAGAAGGTTGTGAGTCTTATTTCATCATCATATTGTGAATTGTATTCTCATTGGAGATATTTGGAGGTTTGCCCCCTCGAAGTGGCTTGTTATTCTCATTTATTATCAAGTATTTGCAGCATATTTAATATCATATTCTTTTATTGAGCAAGTTATTTCATTACAGACACCCACCATTTTTCATTGACTTGCTCACCTTCTCCCTTGTATGTTAAGAGGACATTTTATGACTAGGATTAACATCATAGTCCAAAACAGGGCATCTCCCATCCAAAAACCACTATTCATCTAAATGGGCTCATATTTTTGTGCAGATTGCAACGGTACAGGCAAAAACAACCTAGAAACAAAAAATTGATCTGATGGTACTCTATGCTTGCAGAATCTGATTGGATGGAGCCAGAATTCATTGTTAAATCAACCAGATGTCAATTTGAAAAGGAAGGACAACCCATATTGCATTTAATACAATTGTTAGGATTTTCTCGACCCAATGTCTTCATGACATCCCCTGGTGACAGCTTTTGCAATGGATTTTCCAACTTGACCAAACCCTAACATGTCAAATCTAGAGGCACCATAAATGAAAAAAGGATTTGCAAGACTATTGCATGTTCTCCCATGCCTCACGCACAGATTTTGACATTTTGCAAGCAGATTTTCACACATTTTGGGATGTGAATGTCAAAAGAATGATGGTTGCAACCAAAGAGTGATGAGTTTCTTCGCACCATCACAATTTTACCATCCCAAGGCTTTTTCATTGGAAATTGAGCATCAAAACCAAAGGTCTATATATAACAGTTGGCTGCTCATACAAAGGGTTGGTTGCTAAGCCAATTTTTTGGGCAAAAATAGTTTGTAGGTTATTCTAGGGCATCAAACTTTGTTAGTCTCAATTGTAAACAAATGAATGTGCCTTGCATAATGTAGAAAGGGTTTTGTATTGCACATCTATTTGTAATGTTATGTCTCCATGGCAGTTTCTAGTGATTAGGGGAAGTGTATAGTTGCAATTGTGCACTTTCTTTCACCACATTTGCTGACGCGAATGTAATAGGGTTAGATGAAGTGTGATGGTTTCTAATGCATTATGAATGCTTTGTAATGAGCCTTCTCCCATTGCATGTGGATTGTTGTAGTTTTGAGATGGATTATTATGTCCATCACACCTTGTCTAATCTTTGGTTTTCATTTTAATGTAAAGTTGGTTCTATTGATGTTATGCCCAACTACATGTCTTTCATCTTTGTTGTTCACGACTCAGTTTGCCTAATGGAATAGGCACCACATTGGTGAAGGAACAATCAATCTTCCATTTAAATCATCTACATCTTATTAGTTGTAGGAGTAGATTAGTTTAGCATGTTGTTTATGATTCATTATTATAAACCAAGTAAACATTTTGAGCAAAACAAAACTATATATCAACAAAGAACATGAATATGCATGCCTACACCTTGCCATTGTGTAAAAGGTGATCAATAAAAACATCTTAAGGGATTATAGTGAAGCTGATATATATAGGTGCATGTGCAAGGTGTTATCAACTATATAGAGGTCAACATAGCTAGTTACTCTTGACATAGTGACAGTTATGGGGAACAAGTGTGTAGTTTGGGTATAGCTATTGTTTGTTAGTTTAGGTTGTACATTTTATTTGATCTGAATGCCTATTAATGCATACCTCTAGGAACAACCTTATGAGTTAAGTTGAACTTAAAGAATAGGAAAGATTACCCACTCTCATAATTGGCCTTTAACCATCTCAAGTCTATTGATGAGCCTCTCTTTACCTTCTTGAACACAAACCTCTAGCCTTGAAGGTGGAGAAAATCCCTAGGATTTGGGAAGAGCAGTTTTGAGACCTAACAGAGGCCATATCTCCCATTAAGTTTTAGTAATGCCCAAATATGGTATCAAGGTATGGCCATGTACATGGTTTGTTGCCTCTAACTATGAGACCTTGTCGGCACATATGGTACAAAATTTAATAATCTATCCAATATGGGAAATGTTCAAATGATTTTTTTCACTAAATCCTTAAATGCAATACAACACGAACAAAAAAATCAAACATGAGTCCCAATTATGTTTCCACTTGTACATTATTCCCCAAATACTATAGCCTTATAAGCAAAGTTGCATAGGCATGGATACGAACATGGCTATTTTTGCAAGACCCCCTTATATTGGTACAACAATCACATGCATACACACATATATATAGTAAAAAAAGAGTAAATGCAAATTAAAAGTTTTATTATTATACAATTTATTATTTTATATGTTTGTGTTTGGATGTTGGCGAAAAGGGTTTTGCAAAATGTCACACTCATCCCACAAAGGCTAGCATTAACAATCTTGGCGTTAGTCACACTCATCCCGCAATGGTTGGCATTAACAATCTGAGTGTTGGTGATGCCATAGGTTGTGACTCAATGCAGATGAGTTTCACAGATGCCCTAGCCTCGCACCCCTACTCTCCGTGTGGTGGTCGCCATGGGTCTGCGCTTGCAGGCTACCGGTTTGTCCCCTACCAAGCACAAATCTAATCCTCATATGGTTCATGGCGGAGCCTCACTGAGTCCTCCCTTTGTTGTTCATCACTCATCCTTTGCCCCTGAGATTTGTCTAGACAACTTCACCTGTGACAGAGAAGATTTTTTGTTGAATCACGCTTTGATTTGTAGATTTACGAAGGTATGGTGTCATGTCCCCAATTTGGGCCCTAGTTCCAATTAGCAGATAAAAAGCATTTTTAAATGCTAATTCAAAATAATATTAAATAACAAGGATAGAATTAAATATTAAATAATAAAATAAAATTTAAATTATTATAAAATAACATTTAAATTTAAATAAAACCCCCTGGTCGACCATTTGGAACGAAAAATATATAAGGGAGTCTTGGCTTAAGGTTTGGTATCATGATTTGAGTTTTGGAGCATAGCTTCTTAGACTTTGAGAGATGTAGTCTCCTGTTAGTTGATAGCAAGGTGGGACGAAACCATTTTGCCTATTCTCAGTGACACCACCATCTGAGTTTCCTAGGGAAGGTGTCATTGTGAAGCATTGAAGACATACGGAGTTGGCACGAGATTGTGATTCTTCCGCATCAGACTATCCTCATGCCATAATGAGATCTTATATCCCCGGGAAGTAACAAGCAACCTAAGGCAAAATGAACCACTCATTCTCTCTTGCGACCTCATGGGATTACATACATAATGCATTATCCTGAACGGAGGCACAACATCCACCATTATCAACATATCGCCCTCAAGTAAGCTACAATGGCTATTGCAAATCCCGCAACTCACCGTTACCAAGTCGTCACTCGTCTCTGAAGTCGATCTTGCACAGGAACGAAGATTCCAACAGTTGTGGATCAGCCATCTAGTCTTTACGGGAGTCTACCGGAGTGTTTTGCCATGGAACTCCTCCCGAATACCATATTGATTGCATATGTTCAAGGTCGACTTTGTGCGTTGGGTATTCCCGTGCATTCGCGTTTGGAGGAACTGTGACTCAACCACAAGTGTGAGGAATCATTCTTGGTCATCAACAGGACACATCGCCTGACCTATGATCTAGTGAATTTCGTGCTTATGTACTTCGCAGCTTGGAGTGGTGTACTTCTATGTAAGACCATTTTTCTGAGTGCACGACTTATGTGGTCTTGATTTGTATTCAATCTTATTCGGCATATTACAATAATATTTTGTATCTATTACTATCTCCTGTTGTTGTTTGCCAGTTGTGATTGGTATAATCAATGTATTCGATATTTGGCATATTTCACTAATCGGTAAAATTAGTACATTTAGCATTGGGTATCTCACATATGGCCTAAATTGTGCGATCTCCATTCATGGATTGATGCAAATTGGAAGGATTACCTAGAAGATGAAATCAGCATTTACCCATGTGCAAAAGGGTTTTTTATCCTAGAATTTGAATATATGGAAAACAAAGAAATGGTGTTGAACACTGGACCATGGTTCCTCCATGGTGACTTTTTATGCATGAAACCTTGGTTCTCCTCATTTGATCTGCGTATAGAGACATTTTCAACAGCATTCTTTTGTGTTCGCTTACTTTACCTCCCCTCACAGTTCTAGGAAATAGAATGCCTGAAGGTGATTAGCAATGGTTTGGAGAAATATCACAGCATCTCAAAAGAAACAATCAACTATGAAAATTGGACCTTTTCTCGCCTATGCGTTAAGATGGATGTTTCAAAAGGTCTTCCGACAGAATTTTTTCTCAAAGTAGGAAAGAGGCGTTGGTGCCAGCCAATAGATTATGAAAAGATTGCATTCAGATGCAGAATTTGCTTTGCTACAGACCATATTACCGCACAGTGTGGAAGAAGACGGGTTGGGGTGCACGCCAACGCTGTCCCTAACAGCAAACCCTCATGGTGGGATGGGGTTGAGTCCCGCTGCTATGTTGTATCTCCTCCTAAGAAGTCTACAACTCCTATCACTCCCACTCTTCAGGGATCGGTTCCTGTCATATACCCCACCCCTACGACCGAGGAGAATGGCCACGCTCATGAGACTGTGTTGAATACAAAACCAAATGTTGTTGCTTCTCCACCATCCTTGGAGGTATCCAACTCTTTGTCATCTCTTTCAATGGTCACTTCTACAAACAGCAATATTGTGATACCCTTGCAGGAGGAATAATGCAAGGATCCGCATCCTAATAAATCCACCTAATAAGAGGCTACACTCAGCCTAGAATGGTATGCCATCATCCTGCTAACTATGTTTTCCACGCCGTTTCGGGGACGAGAACGGGGGGACAGCAAGGGATGCATTTCCGAGACATCCCCTAACGGGCCATTTTTAGGGGACAATAGGGGATGGCGATATACAAATTCATATAATATATATATATATATATATATATATATATATATATATTAATATTATATGAATTTTTCAAAATTTATTAATATATTATATAGAGAGAGAGAGAAGTCAATAACTGATAACAACAATATCAATATGTAAATAAATCATGAGAGTAGTAGTATAACAGCATAATAAATGTTAATAAAGCATTATAAATTTATAACAATCTCAAACATCATTAAAACCATGGTCTATCAATATCCAAATGTCTCAAACATGTATCCAAAAGTCTGAAAGTTCAAACAACATAAACAAAAATTTTTAAAAAAAAAAGGGTTTTTTATGTTTTTTTGGCTGTTGAAACTTCCTAGTCCACAGGGGATGGCAAGCTGTCCCAAGGACGACGAGGGACGTTTCCTACGTCCCCCAGCCATCACAAGGATGGCTAGTCGTCCCCAAACGAACAAGGACGTTTCATGTCATTTCCTACTATTTAGCCTGTTTCGAGGACGGCAAGGGGACGTCCCCTTTGCATCCCTCCGTCCCGGGGACGACTGGGGATGGGGACAGTCCATTTTGGAACAAGGGATGCATCCCCGCGTAACATAGCCTAAAACTGGATGGATTTGTAAGATAAAATTAAAAAAATAAAATTAGCAAATATAAAATAAAATAAAATAATAAAAATAAAAATGGGACCAAATTGATTATCAAACGGGATGACTTCTCCAAACAATGAATGCCCTATCATGACAATGAGGAAACACGTCTACATAATGCCTAAGTGCCCATCAATGGTATGGCACATGTATTCCCAGAAACAAAAATCTACACCATCTTGCATTTAAGGACAAAGATGCCAAGGTTAACACATATGGTGATAATGGCTACAATTCATGCAAGGCCATAGGTGCCAATGTATGACATTACCATATGGAATGTTCATTTCATGAAGATTAATGGCAAAGATACAAAGAGATGTTACTGTTTGGAAATTTCTCTTGGAAGTGATGACTTGGGTTGTCTATTGGTGGTGAGTGCAAGGTTCAACCAAATGATCCCAATGGCTTTGAGATCCAACAACAAGGGTAGACAGTAAGTGTGCAATGATGGAATCAATTAAGGTAGTGCATAGGCTAATGGATGCTAACAAGGTTGACATAGCTAAAGTCTAGTGTTCCGTAAGATACATTTCTTGAGAAATTTAAAACCCTGTGCTACAAATCTAGGTTCTAAGGTTCTAGGAGCTTTCTTAAGAACTAGCCATTGAAACATGCATGTGCATCTATGAAGCAATGGCTAACCTATTATTTGACCCCGAATAGCTGATTGGGAAAAAAATTGTTTCTGATGTGGCTAAATCTTTAAGTTGCGTTTCTAGGCTCTCCACAGCTATAGGGTCCTTCTTGCTACATGAGGACATTGATAGTTTCGCACTCTCAAAGAAGGCCAATCTAACCTCAACCAAGGCCTTGAAAAAATAGCAAGGTACTACATATTAAGCTTTACCAAGCAGCTCTTATTGGTAGTTTTAACTAGTACAATGGGTCCTCAGATGACTCGTCCATGGTACTTGCTCCTCCAACCACCTGTGCACTAGGTTATTTTAGGGTTGTGAGGTAAGGGTTGTTATAATTTTCCCCTGCCTTGGAAGATTGTGAAGACTACGAACCATATTTAGTATCTAAACAAATGGTTCCTTTTAGTTGATAAGAGATGGATGTATAAATTAATTTATTTATTGGATCTAGTAAACTCTTGATGAGAAATAAATAGGTTGAACACCGATTGTTGGGAAATTCAATCTCTATCCAAAAATGACTTCAATGGATGAGATACAAAGCTTGGACTACAGCAACATAAAAAATCTGAAACTTATATGCAAATCTAAAAATTAAGTTGTCTTAATATGGAAATACCATGATTAGATCCATCTTCTTTATGATGCCAAAAAACTGCCAACATAACATGCTTATAAACACTACCTTATGTGAACTTATAACAGCAATAAATAAAGAATATCATCAGCATAAGATAGCGGCAATGAGGCACAAAACAGCAGCACAAGATCATCACATAACACAAGATTTACATGGAGAAACCCTTGTGGGAAAAAACTCCACCAAGAAGAGAGGCCAAGTATGCATTATCATCAAATAAATGAGATTATAATACAACCACTTCCATTCTCCTCTTTGCCTCCACCATGGCAACACCTATGCCCCTGTAAACAACCTCCTTATGCCTCCACCTATCCTTGTTCCTACAAAGTAACACTACATCCAACTGTTCCTCCTTAATTCTACATCCAAGAGGCTGAATTTATAGACTTGTGAAAGCACCTAATGCACCAAACATGGCATACAAAGATGACCCGCCATTCCAAACATCCCCAACCTTTGGATTACCTTCTCGACATTTGAAAAGACACCAATTTTGGCTCCAATACTTTCCCTCCAACTTGGGCGCCCAAACTTGAGAAGATAAACATTACATTAAATGTAATAAATGATGGAAAACCAAGTGACACCTGTTGCCTCTTTCCAAGCACCCACTTGGAGAACCTCAACAGTCACTTATTTATCATTTCCTTTATCTTTTATTATCCCACTCTAGGCATCCACATGTGGGAAAAACAATATTAAATATTTATGTCCACAACCCACCTTTATCACTGCTAGTGGACCCATCATCCCTTATGAGTATATTACAAACAAAGGTGAGAATTAATATTACAAAATATTTTCCCAATACACCCTAATCCTAACAACTCCTTGGTACTAGAATCCCACACTTTGACACTATTTTTTGCGGCCCTTGGATGCCTAACCCAAGTTATATATACATACATATATATATATATATAGAGAGAGAGAGAGAGAGTTTCCAAGGATGTTAGAACCATGACATAGGATTTACAAGGTGGATGGCACCTAATCCTAACAACTCCTTTGTACTAGAATCCCACACTTGACACTATTTTTTGCGGCCCTTGGATACCTAACCCAAGTTGTGTGTGTGTGTGTGTACATACCCAATTACCCGATAATGGGTTGGATAGGCAATAGACTTTATGTCTGATACATTCTACAACCATGGTTTTATGTTGAAAGGATAGGAGTTTTATTAAGTTGAGGTGGTGTCCACATCATGTGTGAAGATGCCAATAGATGTTATAATCATTGGAAAACATTTTGACAGTGGCTTTGTAAGCTATTGATGTTTGCAGCGCTGTGACATATGGAGTCCAAGGAAGGTTCTCAATCTAAGGCTTGGAGAAAAGGTGAAAGACACAACGGAAAAGAATAGGTGACAAAAAAGAATATGAAGTAAAGGAAGTGATGTGTGTCAATGGAATTTTTGGAGGAGATTAAGAACCCTAAGCTTCATCTCTAAGTGGTTAAAATTCGGGAGCTCACCAAGGACATGGATGGTGCTCCAAGTGTGGGGATTCATTCAGTCATGGCTAATCTTCTGCTCAACCATGGTCATACATGAGGAATATCTTCAACATGGCTCAGACTTTGTCCTGTGCTTCACTGTTGTCAAGCATGGTTGCTTGATTTCTGCTCCATGACAATATCAAGGAGGTGGTTTGTCAAACTGAGGTATATTTTAATTATCTCCCAGATCATTTACATGCTACTACAAGACAACAGTTCCTGCAATGCATTGTAGAGGAAATTGTAAAGGGTTTGTAGGTGACTCTGCCCATGGGAGTGATTCTGACTTTCTCCAGTTGTTGTGACAGTAAAGATTCAAATGAGGTGGCTCAGCCTAGTAAGGTTTTTTCTTGTGATAAATGTAATGGTATGTCTAGGGGTGGTTTGGGCCTGTGTAATTTTCCCCAAACCCTTTTTAATTTTCTACTTTATTAAGGGTTAGTTGCCTGTTAGATTCTGGACTGGTTTTGGAAGGTGGTCCTCACTTTTCATATGTTAATGTTAATCTACTATAGTACTACTTTTTTAGTTCTTAGTTGTTTTGGTTGATGCATCATCAGTTCTACAACTGATTTTTTTGTTCTATATGGTTTAATGGTTGGACCTGGTAATGTCTTTCACTACCATCTGGGTGTCAATACCCTTATTTTGTGTTCAGTTCTAGGCCTTCCCAAAAAATATATACCCAATAAATAAATATTAAAGAATAATAATTATACAAAACAAAATGTATAAAACCAAATTTAATAAAAATAAAATGGAACTTATTCAAAAAATGTAATTTACTAACTTGCAATTCTAAACTAAACTAAACTTCAAGGCTTTTTACTTTTAAAACCTAAAATCAATCTATCGCCACCCTGTTGATTCTTTGAAATCATCAGTCAGTGCCCCCACCCCCCTTTATAATAAATATTAAAGAATAATAATTATACCAAAAAATATGTATAAAACCAAATTTAATAAAAATAAAATGGAACTTATTAAAAAACTTTAATTTACTAACTTGCAATTCTAAACTAAACGAAACTTCAAAGCTTTTTACTTTTAAAACCTAAAATCAATCTATCGCCACCCTGCTGATTCTTTGAAATCATCGGTCAGTGGCCCCACCCCCCTTTATAATACTTGAAAGTAAGGGATTAGTTCTCTTTTTCTTTGGCTGAGGCAAGATATTTTGCTGACGTGGGGGACAAAACATTTCATTATTTAACTCTCTCTATTTTGTTTTAGCCCCCATCAGTCATATCAACGGCCCAAGAACCTTCCTTTCTCCAAAATTGGACTAAGGCCATTAAAGAGGAGCAGGCTTTCCCCACCCAAAATCTTCATTTGCCCATTATCTTCACAAGCCCCTACTATGGCAGCAAAAGCATAAACACAAATTATTAGTCAGCTTGTATTTTATGCAAAAGAGGGCAGAGGAAATCACAACATGGCAGCTAAAAAATCATGCACTGTAAAATATCAAAACCATCAACAAACAAGATAGGGTGCAGACAACTAGGTTGATGGATCCCACCATATCCGGTGCAGCAAAAAAGTTGTTCACATTTTGGTCATAAGAGAGCACAGTATCTAAGACATATCGTACCATTATGTGTACCATGTATGCCAATACACGTACCAAGGGAGAGGAACAGCATATCCAGTAACCATGCTTATAAGGTGTCCAATTGTGCCTTATTCACCAACGGCCATGAGTAAATGGTAGAGATAGTGGAGCAGATATTGTAAGGCTTCAGTAAAAACTTAAAACTAATAAAGGAAAGATAGCAGCACCATCAGTGGAAGCAAGAGGTATTACTGTTTGCAAACCTCCATCTATAGGTATAGAAGAAGCAAGGAAGAAGAATCCCAAATTATTTTAGGCTATAGTTTGTCTACTCCAAAGAAACAAAGATATCATGTTAATGTATGTGGATGAACAACACCTGCCAATGGGACTGCAAAGTTGAACCTGTTAAGATAATTCAGCAAGGGAGCATATTATGGTACTACTAAGAGAATCCAAATCTTCAAGACTGATTTCTCTTGTCCAAAGAAACATTTTAAAAATATTACAGTCGTATCCATGAATGACAAACATCAGTCAATGGGATGCAAAGTGTGGCCATTAAGATACTGCCAGCAAGGTGGCGTATTATGATACCACCCACACAAAAGAAAAAAAAAGTACAAGTAAACCTATGTTGTGGTTTCTTGTAAATTATGTAAACAAAATATTTTCACTGAACTTACAAATGCAAGATTAAGCGTGAACAAGTGTACGCCTTCCACATACAAATTAGAAGGTTCTAGAAAACCATATCCACAACGGTACAAAGCATATATATGTATCTTAAGAATAAAGCCTCCACGTTTACAGACTTAGCACAAAATATCACACCACACATATTCAGCAGAGAATGTTTGTTCATGTTTATTTAGGAAAAAATATTTCTTCGTGTTCTAAAAAGATTTCTATATCATGTCAGATATAAATTTTCAACAAATTCATAATCAATACAAAAAGAAAAAGTTTTTAAAAAACTACCCCATAAGATGTTTAACTGCCCTAGCCTACTTTGCATTCATGTTGAATTTGTGCCCAGGAAGATTTCAAACCAGATTAAAGATATTTAGGCTCGGTGCATGATTGATTATTTTCTACTTGAGACTTTCAAAACAATCCAGAGAATGTTAAGCCTACCTTTGTCAAAAAGAGCCTCTCTGCACGTTGCTGACAGGTACCACCTGTCTTCAACCCCAGTGCTGCCAATGCCTGAAATAAGAAAAAAGATGCTTCATAAGGCTTTCTTCTAAGTAAAGAAAATGCATTATCAAAACGTTCTAACCAAAGCAAGATGTTAATTTGATGGAATGAAGAATCCCATGTTGTGCTCTCGAGAGAAAAGCACATATTACACAGATCATAATGTACAAGGAATACATTTGAAGACACTGCTGTCAAAAGTCTGGGAGACAATTATGGGATGAAATAAGAAGATTTGCACTACATATTTATTTTAATGTAGCCATTGGGATAAAATGGAAAACTATTTTAATTGCTTAAGGATTCCCTCCAGAATCCATTCCTGCAAAGTATTGCCAAAAGAAATCAAATAGAAACAAAGTAAGACTGGAACAGACAAAATTTCAAGTGGCTATCAATGCTAGACCACAAAATTTAATTTGATGTGCACAATCTGTGCAAGGAAATTTGAATACAGGGGCCAGATTTGAAATGTCTCAAAATTGAGGGAATATGAAGAGGGAACTCATTATGCAAAAACAAATGAAAACATTCTCAGAAGAAAATTCAAAAACAAAAAACACCTAGCTGGGTCATACACATTGATATCACATTCAATTCTGAGTTCCTTCCAATCCAGAAAAAAAAATTTACATTTCACAACCACTAATGACAAGCTAATAGTTTTACTTTTCTACAGATCATGCATCCAACCATAAAAAGGAAGTTAGAAAAGTATGTGGAAGTCAATGACAGACACAATCACAACTTACCAAATATAGTTTTTAGGAATTCCTCCAAAGCATTCAGCATTGTAAAATAATCAAACCATATATTGAAAATCGGAGCAGAGTAAAGTAAATTGGGAAGAAAGATGTCAATTAATATAAAACAGATATTACATATCATGTGCAAGGCCACCTCCAATTTAGCCATAGGAGTACAACTGTAAAGAAACATTGTAAATAGACCACAATTAATCATGTCTGATGCAGGTAAGCAAGGTTCATGTACACCATTATTCACTACAATTAAGTTTTCCAAAGATATACTTGAGATACCTCATATAGACACATGGAAGTAACTCTTTAAAGATGGTCAATAAATGACCACATGGTGTGAAATGATCCTGCTGTTGCAGAATCAAACTTGCAAAAATTTGCTTCAGGAACTCCTTGTCTCAGCAAACTTACTTAAAAATTACTTAAGGTAAACACCACATGTTAGATTTTCAAACAATCAGCAGTCAGGTCGCAAGCATAGATCTGCAAAGCCAGTAATAAATGCAAAACAAACACAGCAGTTTGAACTGCAAACAATCACTGCATAACCCTTTACATGATTTGCCCAGAAATTACATCTAGACATACAATAGTGTGGCTGAATCTTAGCACTATCAATTTACGCTGCAGAAAAGTGATTGTCAGAAATAGATTAACTTGTATAACAGAATAAGATACAAGAATGAAAATGTAAATATCCCATTTAAGGTACAGTGCATAACATAGACAAGCCCAAGCTCTTCAATGAGAAACCATCAATTTCTCCATATCTGACCACGAGAATCTTTTTTCATCTAAAAATTCTTTTAGAAATGATTACAATCAGCTTTCTTATAATGCAGGTGGATAGAAGAACAAAAAGGAAGTTTGATGGCATTTACCTTCCTTGAATAATCAATGACCCTAAACTGCTCACTTAACTACAAGCATAGAATCTTGACTGAATACTAACTGAACTTGATTTTACGAATCAAATGCCAACTAGATGTAACTGAATTTGACTCAACTTATCTTAAATGCAGATAACTACCAACTTGGATTAGCCAGCTCCTCCTATAATATTTCTTCCTACAAAAAGTATTGCCTTATATTTTCAATTATATGGGTTTTGTAGTTTCTATTCCTCAGGCTTCTTGTTCATTATGAGTCTACCCTTCTGAATTTGGTTGGCTCCCTATCAGTTATGTGTTTCAAGATGTTGGGGCTCTCCTGTGAGGCATCCTTGGCAAGAAAACTATTCCACTAAATTAGGTACTCTGTCTGCAGGTACTTGTCTCAGGTTGCAAGGATCCAATGAGGAATTAATATCAATTCACACTCATCATCCAATGGGGATATTTTGGTAGACTACCTAATCCACTTACCTCCCTCAGCATGAATTCATAATACATCCCATTTCTCTTTGCTGAACAACTCTAGAGTGTCCATAAAATTTGGGTGAAAAATCTTTGTAGGCCCTTTTCCTAAGAGAATTTGCTTGTACTGTTGCAACTTGAGAAAGACTTGACCTCCCACCTTAAATTCTCTCTCAAAAATGTGACAATCCACTAAGATCTTCATCCAATCATGTGTCATCTTCAAATGTTCCATGTTAGCCAGCAAAATCTGCTGACTATCCAAATTTAAGTCTCATGTTATCAGTACCTTGGTCTCCTGTAGATCCAAAATAATCAATGAAGGCAGGCTATAACTGTAGAAATTCTCAAATGGAATCATACCTATATACATTTGGTATGTGGTGTTGTACCAATTCTCAACAAAGTGTAACCATATGAACCAGGTACCCTGCAAATCAATTACATAATTACAGAAATAACCCTCAATGATCTTATCGACAATCTCTATCTGACTACTATTCTGAAGAAAATAACTTGTGCTGAAGAATAGAGTGGCATCTGTAAGCTCAACAGTTCCTTCCAGAAATTGCTAGTAACTTTAGATCACAATCACTAACCATTGTCCTTATCAACCCATGCAATCTGTAAATGTTATCCATAAAAATAATTACTAGCTAATGTGCTTTGCAAGTAAAATCAAATGCAATGAGATTAAGCAATTGATTAGTCAGTTAAAAACTACATAAATAAAACCCTTACCATTGACTTTCAATAAGCCAATAATGAAATCTTTGTTAATCCATCTCCAATTATCATTTGGAATAAGAGGAGGCTGAAGTAATCTACAGTTAGATACAGTATAATCCTTGCTCTATTGCCATTGTTCACATATACGTCACTCTTTAAACCCTTCCATTTGTACATATTCCTACTGACAGTGAAGAGTAGAATTCGGCTATGCTTTGTAATTTGATTTTTGAATTGGAACTAAGGACCACTCTATTATCATAGGAAACAAGCCCATTTCAGAAACTATGCTTGTTCTTGCTGCGAGCTGCCTGTTGATCTTCAAATAAAGGGGCCACTTCATCATCTTTTCAATACTCCACCTCGATTTCATAATACCAATCAAGTAGGGCGACAAAGATAGCATTAAGGCCCAGAATTCTGTAAGGGCATTGATTATCATATTTATTTTAGCCCTTACAATAATGAATGTCAGAATTATTTGCTTGAAGCTTGCTCACTCACTTCCCCTGCCACTCAAAAAGACGACACTGGGAAAGAAACTACTGCAGTCTGCAAGCTGCTAAAATCAGTTCAGACAGTAAAATGCCCACAGACTAAACACTACTTGAATTTCAATAAGGCACGCATGGCCACAGGCATTTCTTTTTCGTAGATGAAGAAGAGTCTCTCCTCACCCAATTTCAGACTTCCAAAGGCTATGGACGTCCTTTGCTGCATTAGTACTGTAAAGCAACACATTCAATAATAAAGGAGACCAAGAAATCTAGAATGCCATGAATAGGATGAGTGTGCATTACCCCTTTCAACTCCTTGAAAGTTGTTCTAGCTACTTCAAATTAACTCTTTGTCAAATCTGTGAGGGGAGATGCTAAATATAAGAACCCCTTGACGAACCTCTAATGCTGGCTAGTCAATCCAAGGAAACTTTGTAGTTGTGTTAAACTTTTATCTTCTGTCTAGTTCCATATGACTTGAACCCTTGTATAATCAAACTTGACCGCATCACTGTTGATGACGCACTCAAGACAATAATTCATGAACTGTGAAGATGCATTTGCTATCTTTGGCAAAGAGCCTTTGTGTTTCCATGGTACTCAAGATAGTGTATTAAGTGCTGCAAGTCTTACCAAAATATTGTAAGAGATAATAAGCATCAATCTGCATAATTAAGGTTGGGATACCTCATTCATGGTGGACTTGCATGTGCAAATTTAACAGTGACTTGATCTTAAATCAATTTTGGGGAGGATAACTGCACTAATCAGTTCATCAATCAACCCTTGGAAATGGTAATTGATTCTTAATTTTGCAGTTATTAAGAGTGTAACAAACAATACACATGCAAAATGATCCATCTTTTTTGCATGCTAGTACCACTGGGGCAACAAATAGGCTTTCGCTCTGTCTGATGCATCCCATTTTTTACAACGTTTTAACAACCTTTTCAATTTCATCCTCAAATACTTTCAGGTGTCCCATGTCAGTAAAGTGGTACTATGATCAGTTTGATAGGCTTCACCAGCTCTATGATGTATTCATGAAATTTATCGTAAAGTAAGTGTTTACGAAGCTCTTCAAACATATCTGTAAACTGATAAAATAGATCATGTACTGCCTGTGTTTACACAGGTTTTGCTGGTCTGTTCGATTGTTGTAGCCCCTTAAAGGTACTGCATTGGACTACATATAAAGAGGTCCCTTCTCTGAGTTATTTCTGGATTTTCTGCATTGATTCTACCATTTAGAGATTTGAGCACATGAATTTGGTGTTGTCCTGAGTCATGCATAAAATTCAAGGACAGCTTCTAAAAATTCAAGTTAAATTCTTCAAGTAATCTTGTCTCTCTGCCACCCAGTGGCACAATATAAAAACCAGATTTCACAGAAGTTCCCATGCAAAACTTAAGGTCTTTTTACATGTACGATATTGCAGATGGGATTTATTAGCAATACTAATATCAAAAGCATGCATTCAAGACTTGGTAAGCCCACCCAAAATAAAATTCAAATCCAATAAGTTATGAGTACTTCCAAAATCAAGCATGCCCTCCACATAATGTTGAGTGAATGGATATACCTCTCATAGCTGTTAATAATGTGGCTGGATGCTCAGATAAGTCTCCTGTTGCTAGACATTTTATCAGAGGCATAACAAGATGTACTGAACCTTCCTCATCCTCGAAGTTGGGATTCATTAGCCAGCTCAACTAATTGAATCTGACCTTTATTAGCAGCTGGTGTCCCCCAAGACCATAACTCCCTGTATGAAAAACATCCCTCCTTATAAATTTCTTCTCTAGCTGCCTTATTTCGATTAAACCTCCACTCAGCAGAACATTTGACTTCATTTAAGGTAGGTTCCTAAAAAGGATTATTCTATAATATTGAAGCAGGACTCTGCTTCAGCTTTTTATCATTCTTTTGTGTTTCTGTACACTGTTATACCCAATACCAATGTTTTGGAAAAAAATTCATATTATGTTAATTTCAAAGTGAAAACCTTGTTTCTCTGTTCATTCGAACAGTTGTATTTTCCCTGCTGGTCAATGTTGTTTTGTCATCTTTCCCAATCTTAACTGATGGAGATCAGGGAACTTTTGAACACTTTCAGAAAGGCAAAGAATGAACATCTATTGATAAAGAGATCACAGAAAGTTCACTGAGGTGGGAAACAAGTTTGGTCAAAGTCAGAATATGCAAGGCATGGAGTGTTGATCCTTGTGTCTCCTCAAGTGATAGAAACAGATTTCGTTGACAGAAGATTTGAGCTGACATGTCTGTGTGCAAGAATTCCTACTTAAATTTGAAATTGCTACACAATATTTTTCTGCATCGTTGGATAGCACATCATGTGGTTTCACATTTCATGAGTTGCTTGCCAGACAAAAGAGAATTCAGATTTTTGGATGAAATTTATTGACTGGTTTTTGGTCGCATGAAGCAGAAAATATTTCATGCACAACAGAAAACAAAAAGTGCAGGGCAAACAACTATTTCATGGACAGAGTGGAAAACAAAAATCAGCATCCAAACCTCAAAAAAAGCTAGAGAAATTAATGATTATCACAATGGGACAGATTGCCACTAAAGTCATTGTTTGAGTGCTCTTTGAAAGTGGCATTACTATGTCAGACTTTCGCCCAGCCTTGAAAGGATTTCAAACAGCAAATTTGGTGGACTCAAGTGACTTTTGTCATCTTCAAAATCAAGTTAAAAAGCACTAGAAGGTAGGAGCACCTTACAAGTGGCTTTACTAGCAAAAAGTTCCACTAAATCTTCATATAGAGAGTTGAACAGCTTGTAAACTTGTGCTCAACATGAAAATGTGTAAGTGTTGGTATTGAGGCACACTTTTTGGCGATGACTCTAATGAAAAGATCCTCCAACCACAATTTTTTATGACAACCGTAATGAAAAGTTCCTCTAAACGCACTTTTTAGTGAGAAATGTAAAATAAATCTCCACCACTGAACATCTATTGAAGCTTTGCCACTCATTTTTTCCAATCATCTTGAAACCCTAGGACAAGTTCAAAACAAAGAAGTCATCTTTCAAGCATGAAGTTGCCATGGCAGAAAATTCAAGTTTGAATGCTTAGCAAATCATCACAACTAAAGGTTTCAAATTGTTGTCAAAATAATCGCAATGATCAATACAAGGGTAAAGCTTTATCAGAATCAACGAAAGCCACCTAACCTACCTATTTAGAAATATATTTTAAATTCGAGCTAAAAATAGCTCATACTATTTTTAGTAGTCACCTTTTTCAAATAGAAGACCATATTTTGGGATTTACTATTTTTAACCAAAACTATTTATAATGGCTCAAGCTATTTTTTGTAATCTCTATTTTTTGTGCAACGAGCTTTTTGAAGAGTCGACTATTTTTAGATATCTTGCCATGCAAGACATGTAACTTCTAAAGGATAATTGTAATCATCAATTGAACTAACAGTTTCATATCTTGGAATTAGACATAGTGGATACGATTAAATTGTAATAAAGCTTGCATACATGCAATCAAGGTATCCATAATAGAAGTAACAATTAATTTCCCTCATTTATTTTCACGCAATGCTTTGTAAATAGTATAAATAAGTGTTATTTTGCACTTAATTCCTAATGGTAATTCTCACTCCTACATATTGCCAAAGTTGCTATTCACCAAATATTCATGACTATTATTCCAAAATAATTATTATGCCTATTTCACTTATAATTTTTTGTTATGTATTATTGGGCTTTATCAATTGAAACTTAACAATTATGGAAAGTTTTATATTGCAATAGGTGTTAGATCAATAGTTGTAGCTTTGAATGCAACTATCATGTTTTAACATATAATATCATGTGTGTGTGCTTGAATCTATCCAATCCATGTATGGTTACATTATTTAGTCTTTTGTTTTTAACTAAATAGTTCAAGTGTCTAGTCTTAGGATTTATTTTCATCCAGAAAGTATAAAATCCTTTGCCATGTGTTGAAAAAAAATCTCAACCTTTTACCCTAAGAAAACCCAAAAAAATACACATTTAAAAAGTTTTCAACATGAATGTGAAATCTCCAAAAACACATAAAAATTGCAAATTGCAAGTACATATTGTTCATCATAGGTTATTTTTTATTTTATGAGGTGCTTCCTCTTTAAATTCGAAGAACAATTCTACTACTTATATTTTGTTTTGTGTTGCACTAAAAAGTGCCAAATAAAACTCCAATATACACATGACATGGCTTCATCAAAGTACCCCAAATCTAAGAGCTTTCATTGACCTTTCAGTTCCTCCTATGGTCCATCAAAAAAAAAAAGTAAGCTCGACAAGTCATTGCTTGACATAAAACATGCATGCATAATCTCCACAACTTTATACTATATTAATCCACTAACTCATTCTATCTCTAACATTGAATACAGAGTTCAAAAAACTTCTCGTCAGTTTCCTTTTTTGAAGACAATAATAATCAGCTCAATAAATTCTTACAATATATTGACGATCCCCCATGCCCAGGTTGTAACCATGTCATCCATAGATACAAGACTCACAAAGATACAACAAGTCTTGAGGCATGCAAATGAAAATGAGGTCCAAGGACTCATGACTTAGGCACTTGCCGAGTTTGATTAGACTTGTCAAGTCCTACTGGGTAGACTCAATCACAACAATAGTAAGTAAACAATAGAATAAATGGAAAAAATAAAAAAGGTAAAACCTAGTGCCTTAACATGGCCTCTAAGATTCTAAAAGTACACTCATTTCACTTGCAAGCACAATGAATTTAAAAAAAAATATTGGAGCCAAAATCACATGCCATTGAAGAAAAAACTAGCAAACAAGTTGAGGCAAGCATCTATGTTCCAAGGCGTTTCAAGGACAAAGGCAACGAGGCAGTAAGGGACATGGTAGTCCAAGGGCCCCGCTTTTGGGGCATCAAAGGGATGGCTATATATATATATAGAGAGAGAGAGAGAGAGGTACTCAAATTTCTACTAAAACAATGATGGGCACTGTCTGCAAAAGCCTGCACGTGTAATGTCCCCTTTTCCTAGGTTGTTGACAGATGCAATGGTTAGTCTACCAACTGGTCCCCATAGGCTAACATGGTGTTTAGGGGGGCCTTTGAGGGTGATCTATGGCTCTTCAGCAAACCTTTTGGTGCCTATTTCAATACTCTTCAGCTTAGTGTCCCAGTTTATTTGTGGTGTGCCTTTCGAAGGCCATTCAGGGCACTTTTACCCACACTATTTTTAGTAAATCATTTGGATGTGTTTCTCATACTTACTATTTATAGTAAGTCGTGGTATGGTCAGCTACTATCACACCTATATCTGGAAAGTTGATGGATTACTCCCATGAGTTGATATTGGTATTTATCGGAGAGTTAATGATTTAATTTATATTATTAAAGTTAATCCAATTTAACTTTAATAATATTAATTATTATGGATGTCTTTATAAAATGGTATTATAAGGGGTGTAAAAGGTGTTATGAGACGTTTGCATAAAGTATTATTATTTTAATGTTTGACCCCTCAACTTTATGAGTTGAAATATTTAAATGACCATCAAAAGTAAATATTATTTAAAAAGCATTAAATAGCCAAGTGGGACGTGGGTTTTTGGTGAAGTATAAAAAGCAAACTTAAGGTTTTTTCCATTCATTTTTGTTTGCACAAATTTTGAGAAGAGCTAAAGCAAGGGTTTGCTGGTTGTGAAGCCATAGCTTTTTGAGGACGAAATCCCTCAGGAGGAACAAACGGTGCAAGAGTGAAAGATCTCCCAAGCCTACTTGCAGACAATTCTATTTTAGGGGTTGCGCATTGCGCTTCAAGATTGCTTAGAAAACTTACAAGAAAGATTCAAGTGTTGCCTGGTGATCATATTTTAATATTTATATCTGCAATGTATAGGAAGATTTCAATACCCAAGGTTTGAATACTTAAAAGGATATTACCAGGCCTGTTGGCTGATCATTGATTGAAAACATATCGCAGATTTGGAGTTGGCAGGGATTAATATGAAGAGCACACAGGAAATATTGAGAGGGGGGCTGAATCAGTATTTCAAAACTTTTTAAAACTTTAAACCAAATTAATAAAGTAAATCAGAAATTAGAACATTAAGAGCATCATCAAACACCATTAACAAGATAAACACCAGGATTATGTGGAAAACCCTTTCGAGTAAAAAACCACGACAAAATATTGCTTTTATTTATCTCCAAAGGGCACCAACCCTGATTACATATAGTGATCACCAACCCATCGAGAGCACCAACTCCAAATACACCGAAGCACCAACTCCAAACTACATTTAGTGAGCACCAACCCACCGAGAGCACCAACTCTCCTTTGAAGCACCAACTCCGAAAACACCAAAGCACCAACTCCAGTCTTTGAAAAACAATAACGCTGCAATACAGATTCAATCAATGCCTCCACTTGTATAGTGAGGCCCAAACTTACATATATACTATTCAAACTCAGAACTTGCAAAAACTGTCTTAACTAAGCAGCAAACACAACTTCACAAGACTGATTTAAACCAGAAAATCTCTTGCTTAAATTCTCAACTCCAAATTCTGATATCACCAAGACTG
This sequence comes from Sequoia sempervirens, assembly GCA_007258455.2. Lineage (NCBI taxonomy): Eukaryota > Viridiplantae > Streptophyta > Pinopsida > Cupressales > Cupressaceae > Sequoia > Sequoia sempervirens. Next base: position 210,904,522 of record VDFB02105785.1, on the reverse strand, counting down.
CTGTAGCTGATTGTTCAGTCCAACTTACTAAAACCACTGTAACATACTGCTGCAAAGTGAATGCGACCTCAACAAACTCTCAATCACAGAACATAAAGTTTGAGAACCAAGACAACCTTTCATTCATGCACACGTCCAAGAAGAATGTGAAGGCAGAGGTGAAATCTTAGATCATCAACATTATAGCTCTTATTGCTGCATACCGAACTTGCACAACACTTATGTATTTCTTAGTCCATGATAGCAACATACATACGAATACTTGTTCCTTCACTCAATAAAGTCACGTACCTCCTTCAGAGAAACATCCACACAAGATCCTTCACATATATATATACGCACTTATCAAATACTTAACAATATATAACAGGCCGATTTAGAATGGACACATATATTTTCTATCACAAAGCCTATGCCAGAGATTAAATGATAGTAGTGGCAATTCCATCCCTTTTTGTTGACAGAGCTATCACTCAATATATGCCGCTCCTGGCTGTAGCGATAGATACACCTGCACATCTCACTTCAACACATGGGCAACACTTGATTCCATGCATATCAAACTCACGTTACTTTTTGTAGCCTTCTAAAGACTTTTAAAGTTCCTTTGTCAATACACCAGCAATACTGAATTCGCTGAAGCCTCACATTTATCATAGGCAAAAGATATGAATTTACTAAAAGATGCATCCTGAAAGAGCCCACCGTATTTTCACCTTACGTCTCCCAACCAGGCAAATAGCACAAAGCCATACTCATTTACGTCCAAAAAAAGAAAGAATTCATGACCACAACTCTACCATCCCCTGCAGCCGTCATAAGAATTAAAACTGAAAATAAGGAAAGAGTCGCCTCATTCAGAAAACGTCTTTACACAACCTTTTGTCAGCTCGATATCATTTTTGGCACACAAACGTTACAAAAGGAATCACCCAAAAACATGAAGAAACACATCCCTGCCATTCATTAAGTCGAGCTGGGAAGAAGACCCGACACTTCAAGATGGCAAATAATAAATGTCGCACAATTAAAATTTGAAGTCACCTCAACATAGAAACTGTCGCCCATATAAATTTCTGAAGCATTAACTTATGATATAGAAACCGCCACAATAAAATATATGTGCCACCTCAAAAATAAAGTCACCCAAAAAAGAAAGAAAAAACGAGTCGCCTTGTATAAAGAAGGAATTGCCCTCAATAATATTTCCGTTACAATTGCCACGTCCTTAAAAATGCATATACAAGAGCCGTCTCTATGAAATAGTTGCTCCTTCAATTAAATTCATCGATTCCACCATGCTAAAAAAAACATCACCACAAGAAAAGCCGTCAAAATTTAATTTACACAACTTTCTCCAGGTAAGCCTTCGATACCTTTGTCAAAATATAATATTTCTAACTCTTCTCCAAAGCAGTCAACTTCACCATCGAATGCTCAGCTCCAAGCACGACTTCAAATTGATTCTCCATAAACCCGACAGCTAACATATAGAAGCTGAGAATAGTGTAATAAAAAAATGTGATAACTATGCTTGTAAGTAAGATACGTGCCACCTCCTTAAAAGTGAAATTTGTCTCAGTATGAAACCAAGATGAAGGAAATAATAAAGCCATCAATACAAGGATGCTTTGACCATTCAAAAAAAATTCTGACTTCACATCATGCTGATTTGTCACTATGAAGCTCCACTTGTCATAAAATAAACAAAAGGCTGACAAGGAGACAAATAGGCAGCTGAAACATACATCCAACCAGCTCAGCATAACTATGCTTGTAAGTAAGATATGTGCCACCTCCTTAAAAGTGAAATTTGTCTCAGCATAAAACCAAGATGAAGGAAATAATAAAGCCATCGATACAAGGATGCTTTGACCATTCAAAAAAAAATCTGACTTCACATCATGCTGATTTGGCACTATGAAGCTCCACTTGTCATAAAATAAACAAAAGGCTGACAAGTAGACAAATAGGCAGCTGAAACATACATCCAACCGGCTCAAGCAGGCAACCAAGTAGCTCAACCAAGCAGCCAAGTAGCTCAAGCACCCAACCAGGTAGCTGAAGCACGCAGACACCTAGCTCAACCTTGACATCAATGACAAACTTATTCCAACATAATACTATTTGCTAGCTTGGCCGCCATACTCAAAGGGATCCAACGTTTGGTCGTGGTACTTCCCAATTCACAGTTGTGCCTTCAAACTTCAAACTAGGTGAAGGGTTTTGAAGGATTCATTTCTGCTGGATGTTATGTATTGAGTTTGTATTTATCATTGTGGAGGCGTGAGTATTGGATGGAGATCTGCACGTGGAGTTTCTGCAAATACTTCATTGTCTTGCAGCTATTCGCCATTCCAAGGCAGCGGTTGGTCTATATCCTCATTCCAATCTGCAACACAAGGGGAGCGTGGAAATTTCTGAGTTCATAAGGCCATGGCAGTGATGCATGGAGCTGAATATACCTGCTAGGCGTTGACAGACTTGCTGGGCGTGATTTCCTGTAGAGGGCCGCCTGCCATATGGGTGAGTATTTATATTTTCTGCTATGAATCAGATCTGCCAGCCGTGACAGTCTATCAGGCGCTGCTTTCACCTGGGAGTCTACCAATATTGGTATTTAATGTTGTGAACTGTTGAATATTTTGAATGTGTTTTTCTGAGTGATGCCACCATATGAATCTATGTTAAGCTTGGTTTCAGTTGTATCAACATTGCTGTTATGATATATCACAGTTATGAATTACTTGCATAAAATGGTAAACCTTGAATACTGAAGTAACTGCCTGGAAATGCTTTAGTCTCAGTCATTACCATGCTATTTGTTTGACAAAATGTCCCATATGTCAAACTGAAAACAATCAAAGGAGAAATCGCAAAATTTAAAACTCAGATCGGGGGTGGGACATTTCAGCACACCAACCACATTCCAAAAAATAAAAAATGGTTTGTACTTCTCACACAATACCACATTGTACCAAACCATGGCTAATGCACCTTTAATCTCTTTTCCAACTAACAATAATAACTAACTCTACTACCATATCGAAAATTTTGAAGTTCAAGACTTTGAGCTAAATGTTTGAACAATGAAATCAGAAATTAAAATTATTGTTGTTACTGTTAACTGTTATATAACTTATATCATTAAATATGAATCAGAATCATGATATATTTATTGCTGTTATACTAGTGTTGCTGTTGTCGCTGCTGTAATGACTAATTTTATTGATGTTATAGTGCTGTTATGATATATTTATTGCTGCTGTTATAAAGCTGCCATGTTGTTATAATGCTGTCATGATATATTTACTAGTCCTTTTCTAATGTAATGGATAATTTATTTTTTAGCATTAGAAAAACTTTTCTTGCCATCCAAGACGTCTGGTCATCCTATCAAATATCTCCAGCCATCTCAAAGATGTTCAGACATTCCTACAGCATTTCCTATTATTTTTTGGGACAGCCAGAGGACATCCCTTGCCATCTTGTCATATCCGAAACACCATTGGAGACAGGGATGGCAGTTTGAGAACCGGGGACACCTTCCAATGGAACACAAGCAAACATTGATTGAAAACCATTTGGGCAAGTTTGTAACAGCCCTAGGTGTATCTAAAGGAGCCTATCATGCATTTGGAAGAGCCAACTATTTATTGGGAGCGCTTCTTCGTCAAATTGAAGCAAATTTGAAGAGATATTTTCATATGTTGAATCTTTTCTTTGTTTTTGTTTTCCAAATTTCATTTCTTCTACATTTGTTTTTTTCATTTTAAATTCATGCAACAAACCATAACCTATTTTTTATCTCTTTTTATGTATAAACCATAGCTATTTTTCTAATTTTTTCAAATTTATAGATACAAACCCTAACTGTTTTTACTTTTTTCTAGTTTTTTATCTTAATTTAGTTAGAAACACTAAATATTAATTTATTTTCCATTGATTTGTTATTGTAGTGTAGTTCACATTTATAGATTGTTCTAATGTTGGCCGCAATTAGAAAAAACCCTTGCTGGAAACATGCCATCTATGGTAAAAGAAAGGGGAGTTGGTTTGCATATATTGCAAGACAAAGACTTACGGGAGAGGCATTAACTGATTGAAATATCACCTTGCATAAATATCATGCTGAGATGTTGAAGTGTGTAAACTTGTGCCTCCTAAAGTTGTATGTGAGGTACAACGAAAATTTGAGAGCTTTGACCAACACAAAGAATTAAAAAAGAGGCAAAGAGAAAAGATGGGAGCCATTAATGTAAGTCTTCTTCTTCGATTCCTCCATTTCTTTTATCTTTGAACAATAGTAGCAATCGTTACGCTAGTTGTGGGCCTAAAGCTCGTGAATGTAAATTAGCCTCATATATTGTACCACATGTTACTCAAAGTTCCCAACCATCACTTGAGAGCATAGATTAGAATAAGGATAAGCATTATGCAACAAAGAATGCAATCAAATACTTTTGGTTTTATCGTATCATCGATGTTGGAGTTCAACATGGATCCCTTGAACATCTCTGAATGATGAAAAATAGGCCTATGAAAAAGCATTGCACCCATAGCATAATCACTACATCCGTCTCTACCTCAAATATTGCTTGCAAGTTAGGTAGTGCTAGAACTGATGCCATACTTATTTTCCTCTTCAACTCCTCAAACGCTCGTTGTTGTTTGTTACCCCAATAAAACTTTTTCCCTTTGCCCATGACTTCATGCAATGGGGCAGCCATATATGAAAAGTTCTTAACAAATTTTCTTAAGTATTGAGCTGCACCTACGAAGCTCCTAGTTTCACTCATGGTAGTGAGCTTTGGCCAATTAACAATGGCTTCAAATTTGGGTAGATATATCCTTATTTCTCCGTTGCCCACCATGTACCAAGGTACATCAATGATGTTTTGGCATACTCGTACTTCTTTCCATTCAACAAATGCTTTTATCCCATACAATTTCAAATGCCTTTTCAAGATGAGACAAGGGTTCCTCATAGAACCTACTACATACCAATATGTCATCCAAATAAATAATAACACAAGAATCAATTAAAGGCCTCAATACTTCATTCATAAGGCACATAAAGGTGATTGGAGTGTTACACAGTCCAAATGGAAGAACCAATCATTCAAAGAGACATTGCCATGTCTTGAAAACCATTTTCTGCACATCCCTTTCTTTGATTCTCACTCAGTGATATCCAAAATTTAGGTCCAGCATTCTAAAAGTACTTAGCATGCTGCAATTAATCCAATAGACCTTCAATACAGGTCAGCAGATACCTATTTTTGACAAATATCTTGTTCAAACCCCTCTAATCAATGCACATGCACCATATCCCACCTTTCTTCAGTACCACAGCAATGGAAGATCTGCAAGGATATGTATTATGTTTGACTACAGCTTGGTCCAAAAGTTTCTCGAGCTGCTCTTTGACCTCTTGTGCCTCTATTACAATATATCAATAAAGCCCAAGTTTGGCAACAAACATTCAGGTAGCAGTTGAATTTCATACTCAATTGCTCTTTTGGGGAGACAGCCCCATGGCTTCTGCAAACCACTCAGAAAATTTACTTGCCAAATCATTCACACCTCATTGTTCTTGATTGCGTGTTTTGTGACACACCCAACACTTTAGAATAAAGAAAAGAATGCCCAAAGGCAGCTTTATCCTCTCTTGAAAAATTACCTCTTATGCTAAGATTGCCAGAAAGATCATACGGTAATTCCAATGTTCCGGTTTGGGGGATGGACAAGCTCAATGGATGATGTGATATGCTGGTTTCACAAAGGGACCTTGAAATGAGGAACTTACTCAAAGTAGGGAGTTGGATTGATGTAACGTTGAACGCTCTTATGTTTTTGGGATTTTCAGTTTAGGATAAAATAAATAAAAAAGGATGAGGGTAAAGGAACTAGATTTATGCAAAACTAATCCTATGAACTTCGGAGACAAATGCTGGATAATGGAATTTAAACCAATCTTTGCTTCGCCAAGCACGACACTACAACTAGACAAAGACGGTGCAATCTTCAAGGGTTTACGAAAGATATCCTATTACACTATATCACCATCAATTCGACCAATGCATATAGATAATAGAACTCAAATTAAGCAATTTTAATGTTCAGACTAACCTTACACATCAAATTGAAAATCATCCAATTGAAAAAGGTATGAACTAATTCCACTTTTCCAACACTATCAATCTTTCATTCATCTAAAATACTTGAAAACAAATTTACTCTATTTTGAAGAAATCAATGAAACCATGCGGGCTCATAGAAATAATAAATGCTCAACTCTGAATCCACTTATTATTTAAACAGCAATATTGCAACAATCTCATCAGTCTCTCCCTGAATAAATGAAATGAATGGGGTTTATATAGGCACCCCAATTACAAAGCAATGGCCAAGATTAAATTTGAAATCAACGGCCAAGATCAATCTTGACAAACCCTAACCCTAAAAGCATAACAAACTCAAAGACACGTGGCACAAGCAGAACACGCCATTTGGAGCATGGCAAATGATGACACCTTGCACTTCATTCGAGCAAGTAGGAATCCAGAATGCAATTCCCTTTGGATCGCTCCCTAGCTGCAAATGCAAGAAATTTGGCTAACACAGAATCAAGTTCCTCCATTGAGATATTCGGCACAGAATCCAGTTGCATTCCAATCACGTCCAAGGTCTCCAGGCACTGAGTAAAAGTTCCTTCCCATCTAGCCTCCTGCTTCTGAAAGTTCTCCATGAAGGTCAAAAGGGAAGACATATCATCAAGCTGATTCTCTGTAATAATTTGCACTTCCTTGAAGTAAATGCTCATCACACTTTTCTTCAATCCTTCTAAATCTAAGCCATTCGTATCATGATGTTCTTGTCCTGTTAATCCTTCAAGAGAAGTGAGGATTTTGAACTGAATTTTCTCAATCGTGCTCCGTATAGCAGCACATTCTTCCTTTATTCCATCATATGTCTTCTTTTTGGCCAATAAGGAATAATACCACCTGCTGAAATCATACGAGGCTCCTTCTTCGACAACACCTTCCTGGATCAAAATTTGCAAGGAAACTTCTTTTAGAACCCTCAAACGAGGTATCACTTTGTCCTGTACATACTGGAAATCTTCCCAATGGTCCTCAACTTGACTAACTTCAGTTATCAGCAATGCAGATCTGTCATAAGTTTGGGCGCACTTCTCCAAGAATTGCTCCATTTGTTTTGAAATATTGGTCACCCAACTCCTGGTTGCTTGACTCGTAATCCTCATAGCCTCAAGAACATCAACAGACTCCGGAGTGAGAGATGACGGTGGAATAAAGGCTGCATTTTCCTGGCGCAAAGGGGCTGTTAGCTGCTGAATGAACTCTATCAGCCTTAGATTTTCTAATTCCAACCTTTCCTTCTTCTCTTCTGTTTTATCAAACTTCTCCCTGATGGCTTTGGAAGTGTCTGCCAACTCATGGAAATCCTGATCTATTGTCGTTGGCCCAATGTCCAATGTTGTAACTTCGTAATCCATAGGAGCAATCTGATCTCTTGGCTTATCAACTTTCGGGACTGCCACCTGCAAGATCCTGGATCCTGTATCGTTCCTGGTAATCTGAGAATATTTCTTAGGCCTCTTTGGCGTTTTAGCCTTGCCAATCCTTTCTAGGAAGTCCTGTATGCTCTCAACTGGTTGAACCTCATCCAGTGGTCTGGACTTCTTCTTCAAACTTTCAGTTAGCCAATCCGGGATTGTGGATAATTCCATTCCATCTTCTAACTGAACATCATCATTAACCCCTTTAAGAGCAGAAATTACCTCATCTCCTAGTTCTTCATTGTCCTCAAGGATCTCAGTATCTCCTGCACCTTCAATCATCAAAGTATCATTTCCTTCCAAACACTCCGTGGAGGCTTGATTTTGGAAAGAATCTACCTGTTCTAACTCTTGAAACTGAATTTCTTGCTCATAGCTTGGCTCGATATCAACAATGGATACATTTTCGATTACTCCAATTGACAAAGTCCTTGAAGATGAGGGATTTTCAGTCACCTTTTGCTTCTTACTCTCCAATTCCTCATTAGCTGACTCCTTTTCCTCTAGTTGAAGGTTTCCACTTACTACCTTCCTCTTGCTAGGATATGAAGATTCATCAGGATTTTCGCCAATTGCTTCCTCCTGGCCATCCTTATTGTTCAATGTGGCGTAAGTAAGAGAAATTCCTTCCTTCCTCAACTTGCTGATCTGACCATCGACCCATTCCCTTGAGTAAGCAAAAATGTCCTTCATCAATGTGTTCAAATTAGCCATCTCAGGTTGTGTCCAGTTAGGCAATAAAATAGGCTTATCTTTTTCTTGTTCAAACTGAGGGTGAATGTAGTCCCCGTTGTCTTTCACTTGGTCAGGTATAGGAAACAAATCGCACCTTTTCACAAGTTCAACTGGAATTCTTGACCAAGCCTTCTTCCTTACTCCATACTCGTCCATCAGGTTAGACCAGTAATCTTCGATCTGCATAACATGAAGGGACTTCTTCCCACGCATTCTCAGGTATGGGTCATAATCGGACCTTGGATTATAGGTGCTGAATTTGTAAAATTGCAACTCTACCCCTGCTGTTTTGGCTGATTGTAACGAAGGACAGACTTCTAGCATTTTTCCAATTGCAACCGGAAAATCCACTCCTTGTTTGTTCTTCTTCGCCTGAATGGAGTCTACACATGCTAGTTGCCTTGCTACCTCAAGCATAACAATTTTGTCTGTTGGGTATCGAGGAAGTCTGTACGGAGCATCAGAGAATCCATGAATTCTTATATAAGTAAATGTCGGAAACTGGATAAACCAAGACCCGAACTTGTCAAGCATTGCCATAGCTTCTTTAGATAGCCTTCTCTGCACTGTTCCTTGAAGAACTCGTGTGATGTACATGAGGAAGGCGTCATTTGTTATTTTGAAGTTGTCCCTGTAATGCAGTTGGAGCTGCGGGTAACAATCATATGATTTGAGTTGATCTTTCCGAAGTCCCACTTCGCCTTTACAAATCAGTCCTCTGTACTTAGTGAATCTTGCCAGAATATAAACCACATAAGAACTCATGTAAAAGGTTTTAGTTTTTTCAAGATTTCTCAACTGGAAATCGATATTATCACTTATCAACTTGGCCCAATTTACAGCCTCCATTCCCAATACGATTTCCTCCACGTATGAAAACATCCATACCTCAAAGAAGGCTCCCTGAGACGTTCCCATAACTCTGTTCAGCATGTGAATCATATCACTGTATTCTATCTTAAAATCTGTGCAAATTAGTCTCTTTGGCAACTTGGAGCGATGTCTTTTGGGTTCTTTAATCCAGTTGGAATTGATGATGTCCATACAGGATTCCTTGGCTTGATCGAACATGGCCTGTGATTCTTGCTGAGTCCTGTTCAACATTTTCCGGCGATGGGGAATACCAAATACTTCCCTGATTGAATCCTCTGTGAAATAGGCCAAGGTGATTCCATTGGGAGTTTTAACTGATCTTGTTTGAGGATTGTACCTTCTGGCGCATTCAACCATTAACTCATTGCACTGAACTGCAGGCGGAAATCCTGCTGCTTGATGGAGTCCAGACTTAACAATATTTGAGGCGATAGGTGTAGGCATTTCGTTTTCTGTGCCAAACATCCTTCTCTTGTGCTGAATCGCATTAAATTGTTCAAAGTTTGTATCTGTCACTTTCTTCCACTTTGAGGATAACTGGGATTCTGGATAGAATTCTTTCAGGACTTCCTTGACTTGAGCTTTTCTGACTCCACCTCCCACGTTCTTTGGAGAAGACATTGCGCCTGTAAGAAACTCGAAGTTAGAGAATTTTTTAATAAATTTGCAAAAAGGCGATTTCTTGGCTGGAGAATTTTTGAAAAATTAATTAAAAATCCAGAACTTGATTAAAGGCTGCATGAAGAATAAATTCTTAAATGAAATCGATTTGCCTTTATTATTCTCAAAGAGCATTCGTGGAATTTTAAATAATCTTTTGGATTTTCTATGGTTTGTACTTGAAGTTTTCTCAAATCTTTAATGAAAAATCCAATTCCCCTTTCAAAATCGCCAAAGGTAACCTGCAGTTGTTTGAAGAAAATCTGGAAATGAAGAGAAAAAATCCAATTCAATGTTCTGGAACTCAAGAAAAATCCACTTGCAGTTGAAAAAAGACGTCTTTTCTTGGGAGAGCTTTGCCTGTGAAGAAAGTCGACTTTGTAAATAATAAAATAATGAGCTCACTAGATTGTCTTTTATAATAAAAACCTTCCCAAATTGTTTTAGGTCGATTTCTTTCTCTCATTGGTTGCATTTTGCTTTAAAAACGAAAAAGCAATCTTATCCTGATCTTTGACTTTTCAAACAAGGCGTCCCTTTTGGCTTGGTGATTAAGTTTTAAAATAAAACTTAAGTTTTTCTTTTATTTTTGCCTTTAGCAAAATTCGACCTTCAACTGGACTCCTTGACTTTTCAACTGGAATTTTGACTTCTCAAAGTGACTTTGCCTTAGAAAAAATTCGATTCCACCTTGAGAAAATTCGACTTCCAACTGGATTTTTCACTTCCCAACTGGAATTTTCACTTCACTCAATTTCCTAAAGTCCAGTTCAATAATTTTTTATGCCTTAGTCGATTTTTACTTTGTCCAACTGGAATTTTCACTTTGTCCAACTGGATTTTCTTGAAGAATGCGAATTTCCTCAAATAGATGAATTTTACTTGGATTTTCCCTTTGATCAATGGATTTTCGAACTGGATTTTCTAAAGTTTCAACTGGATTTTCTCAAGGGCGTACCTCTTCCAGACTTAGGCGAATTTTGCCATGATCTACTTGCTTTTTAGTTGATTTTTCAGTGATTTTCCCTCAAAGGCGTGATCTTATCCAGTTGATTTTTTGACTTTGCATGCGCTTTTTCCTCGCTTTTCTCATCTTGCATGCGCCTTTCTCTGATTTGCATGCGCCTTTCTCTGCTTTGCATGCGCCTTTCTCTGCTTTTCTCATGATTTTCCGATTTTTGCTTGATTTTTGCCCGCTTTTTAGTTCCAAAAATGGAAACTTTTGACTCAAATGCTAATGACACCCTGTACTTTCTAAAAATAGAAACTTACTAAAAATAGAAAAAAGCAAAAAGCAACTTTCTAAAAATAGTAAATTCCAGATTGGGCCAGAAATGCCAAAAACGAAAAAAGCAAAAAAGCAAAAAAGCAGAATCCCTAAAAAATAGGAAGTGTCAGAATTGAGCGAAAGCACAGGCGATCCTCGTCTGCAGGGCCTTCTAAGCACTCCCATGACGTTTACGTTCAGTTTCGGGCTCAAACACCCAACTTGGCTCGGATGATGACTCCAGACCTTGACATGAAATTCCCAGATATCAGAGACTTATGAAATTGCCACTCAACGCTAAACCCTAAGAGCAAACCAGTGAGGGTCCCCATTTGCAATGGGGCGATGTGTGAAAAAGGTCACAACAAGTATGCAGCCCATATTATTAGTATAATATCTTTCTATTGGTGTTGTTAATGGTCATCTAGTTAGTTTCTAACTTCATCTGTTGTTAACGATTGTTTCTTTTAGAAACATCATCTTTGTAATTCTACTTAAGGAGTCTTTGTCTTCTCTGTTTAATGAACAACATCGATTCTTTGAACACATATAACTCTTGTAGCTCAGTCCCATCTTGTTCTCCTTTGCCTCTCAACATTAGCAATGCAAATTTGCCACTAGCATTAATCAAACATGACATGTGAAGCACTCACCATGGTGCTCTTTGCCTTTCTCTCCATTATGTTCAATGCAGATGGCACCCCATTTAGGACCAGCCTATATTGATTAGGCCGCCTCCAATATGTAGCATCCCTTATGTACAACAGTACAGGAATGGACTAGCATAGATCACTACACAAACATCTGGTGGAACCACATCTGCTTGCAATTTGTCCTTGTATCCAGACCCACTGGAGAACTCAAATTTGCATTGTTTCTAAACCATGATCTCTACTCCAACTTTAAGCCAACCAAGAGCATAAGGCTGAGAGTGATCCACCACTTGCAACTCCAACTCATTTACAATCTTTTGAGAAATCAAATTGGCTTAAGAACAAACATCAAAAAGCGAATCTACCTTCTTCTCCTTGATATGGAAAAACTCTGTAAGCTCCTTTTCTTCTTTTGATTGAAACTTTCACCCACTACACATGCCTCTTTGTAATCTTCTATCACATGAATTGGAATCTTCATATTATCTCTTTAGCTTCATCAAAATGGCATTGGAATCCTTTTTTTTCCTCCATGAGGGTGCCAAATCTCAATACAAATCCAGCACTTCCCTTCCATGTGCCATCCTTATCATAGTGGGAACAATAGGATTTGACTTTACCTTTGCCTTTGTCCTTTTCAACAATTGTATTGTTACTTTTCTTCAATTTTCCCTTGTCTTTATGTCTAGAGTTTTAGCCTCACTGCTGCTATAATTCATCAACACCTCTTTCTCCATGACATCCTTACCCAATTGAACTGCCCATTCTGGTATTCACATATATACTCCTATGCACTTTGTCCTTGACATTGCCAAAAGTAGCATCCTTGGTTTCAGTCTTGTTTGGTTCACCTTCATCCTCTATAGCCTTAGTCATTCCAAACTTCATCCTCTATGACCTTAATCATTCCAAAATTCTCAACTAATGTTTCCATGAAGTTCTCAATCTTCTCTAAGTGGTGGAGATTCTTGCCACATCTTGCTCTAGTTCCCTACAAGAGAATTCGTCATTCTCTTCTTCTCTAGCCATAACTCTTATAGCTCTCATCCACTCCCTTGTTCTAGTCTCAATTTTGTATGGGTTTCAATACCAGTTAACCTTGTAGCATGCGTAAGACTCGCACAACCTGCTTAGCTCCCAAGAACAAGCTGCCCTAATACCACTTGATCCACAAACATTAGATATTAAACCCTAGTGTGCAGCAAACATAGATTTTCTATGCCAGCTCTTAACAAACAGCTCTCACCAATCGCTGTCCTCTATTTTAAATGTTTAGTAAACAATAAGGAATTAAGTAATACCAAGGAAGCAGACCATGCACCACAACAAGAACATGACACCAAATACTACTACAGAAAACTCTTCAAACAGGTGAAAAACTCTAGGAAGAGTATCCTGCTAGCATATCATCACTATTTGTTATCAGTACATAGAGATTACATCACCAACATGGTTAATTGGAGTTCTTTCAACAGTTTTGCAAACTCCTTCACCCCTAATATGTTCCTATGTCCATCAAAAACCCTACATACATTCCTTTGTTTACATACATTTTCCACACTATATCCCTTCCTCATCTATACCAAAAAAGGAAAGGGATGGTCATTGGGCATTTTAAAACTATCCCTTCAACTTCTGGTGATGCACCAAGATGCTTTTTTCAGTTAGAGCTAACTTGTACATATCGATTCCAACAACAATGATGATGTTCCTGACCATACTCAAAACCAACTCCCCAAGTGTCACACTCAACATCTATTTCAATTTTCACCTAACCATTCAACCAACTTGCAGCATTGATGCAGGTGTTATTAGGACCCCAACAAAAGAAATTCCAGCAGTAGAAAGAACTGCACAAGATCAGAAATGGTGTTGCAAAAGCTCTTGTTTCATTTAGAGTGAAACCAGAACACATCCAGCATTGCTGCACGTGAACTTTCATGCTTCCCCAGTGACTTGTCTTCAAGACCTACTAGAACCGAACAACTATACCAAGTTTTGGATCATTAAGGGTAAAGATTTTTTAGTCTTTAAAAATTTCTGTCAATTAACATTCATTTGGTAAAATAAAGTGTAGTTTTTTGTTAGTTATCAAAAATTCAAGATTATCACAACGAAAAGAACATGAGAGGACAAATTTTGTAAAATAAGGTGTAATTTCATGTTAGGTTTTAAGAACTCAAGATTATCACACATGCAAAATGTTCTGAAATGAACTGGTAATTGCTTGCTTGCATTAACAAGAAGGAAAGATTACAATATATAGAAATTACAAAGCATTGTAGATATTAATGAATCTAGCTACTACAACTGTAGACATTTAAGATGTCTACCAACCTCTACCTACACACTACAGAAGATATTTAAGATGTCTAAACTAACTAAATACATTATTGACCATTAACAATATAAAGAAATATTATTCTAACACCCTCTCTTAATGGTCAATCTATCAACAACACCAAGTTGCCCCCTAAATTTGACAAACTTATCCGGGCTCAAAGACTTGGTGAGAATATTTGCAGTTTGATCCACTGTCGGAACATATTGCAGCTGAATTGATCCATCTTCTATCAGCTTGCAGATGTAGTGACAATGAAGTTCGACATGCTTGGTACGTTCATGGAAGACTGGATTTTTGGCCAGTTTGAGCACCCCTTGATTATCAGTGTACAAGGGAGAAGGTCCTGCTTGTGATATGTGCATGTCAGAAAGCATCCTGTGGAGCCAAACTACCTCACATGCTGCCTTAACAATTCCTAGATATTTAGCTTCAATCAAGGAAAGGGCCACTACCTACTGCTTCTTGCCGGTCCATGTTACAGCACCTGTACCCAAACTGAATACATACCCAGAAGTAGATTTTTTGTCATCCACTGAACCTGCCCAATCTAAGTCTATATAACCAATCAACTTTGGATCCTTCCATCTGCCATACAGAATGCCATAATCTCAAGTGCCCTTAACATATCTTAGCACTCGCTTCACTGCAATCCAGTGATCAGCTTTTGGAGTTGTCATGAAGCGAGAAATGTAGCTCACGGCAAAACTGATGTCAGGTCTAGTGGCAGTGAGGTAGATGAGACTGCCCACTAGTTGCTTGAATGTCATTTCATCGACCGGAGGTGAATCAAAGTTGGCTGACAACTTCAGCCCCTTCTCCATAGGTTTGGAGGCAGGTTTACAATCTTGCATACGAAATTTGTCAAGCAGACTGCGAACATATTTAGACTGAGAGATAAGAATACTATCAGTTGTCTGCCAAACCTCAATACCCAAACAATAATGGAGAAGCCTCAAATCTATCATGTCAAAAGCCTGGCACAAATTATGTTGAGGGTTGCAATCAAATGTGTTGAACTACCAGTAATGATCAAGTCATCAACATAGACAACAAGAAAGAGAATATCATCACCAGAGTGTTTGACATACAGATTATTGTTAGAAGGGTTGCGCTGAAAACCATGATCAACCAAGTACTGATCAATCTTGATGTACCAAGCACGGGGACCCTGTTTCAATCCATAGAGTGCTTTGACCAGTCTACAAACCTGATGTTCTTTTCCGACAACCTTGAAACCAAGAGGCTGCGTCATGTAGACTTCTTCCTACAACTCACCATTGAGAAAGACACTCTTGACATCCATCTGATGAACTGTCCATCCAAATTGGGCTGCAATAGCGAGAAAAAGACGAATTGTGCTCATCTTGGCAATAGGAGCAAAAGTTTCCTCATAGTCAATGCCCTCCCGCTGTGTGAATCCCCGAGCTACTAATCTGGCCTTGTATTTATCCAAAGTACCATCTGCATGATACTTGACTTTATAAACCCATTTGCAACTGATAGGTTTCTTCCCAGGAGGAAGACCAGAAAGAACCCAAGTGTGATTCTTCAGAAGACTATGGTATTCTGTCTCCATAGCCTTTTCCCATTCTGGAATTTCTTTAGCCTCTAAATATGTTTGAGGCTCATAGATGCTGTGGATGTTGGTCATAAGAGCAAAATTGACTGTGTTTTGCTGCTTGCTCTTTCTACGAGCTGATCTTCCCTCAATGAGTTCATCATCATGATCTCCGATAGTCTTGAGCCACCACTTAGGCCAAAGAGTAGAAGTACCAACATCTAGTAGAGGAGAAACAGCAACTCCTGGGATTTCTAGAACAAAGTATCTGGATGTGAGTCCTAAAGAAAATCAAGTGGTGCTATATCATGACCGGTAGACTCCTCATCTTCAGAGTCAGAATGCTTTGAAGCCCTCCCATCAAGGGAACCAAGAGGAAGACGAACACCCTCATCAAAAACCTTCATAGGCTGATCCTCAGGACTGGTAGTAGGAAGAAACGGACTAGTAGTCTCATCAATCACAACATCACAACTGAATATGAGACGATCTGTCTCCACATCAATCAACCTATATGCCTTGTGATTGTCACTGTAACCAGTAAACATAAGTTTTTGGCTCTTGGAGTCCAACTCGACATGCTTGGCTTCTAGAATCCATACATGAGTTGTAGAACCAAAGACTTTCAAATGGCTCACCTTAGGCTTACGTCCTGACCAGGCTTCTTCAGGAGTCTTCTTCTTAACGGCTTGTGTAGGTGACCGATTCAGGAGGTAGACTGCAGTATAAACTGCTTCAGCCCAATATTTCTTAGGGACATTTCTATACTCCATCATAGAACGAGCCATTTCAATAATGGTGTGATTCCTACATTCAACGACACCATTCTGCTGAAGGGTGTATGGTGTGGTGAGTTGGCACTTAATGCCATGTGCAGCACAAAAAGTAGAGAAGTCAGTTGAACAAAACTCCCCCGCATTATCTGACCTTAGAGTGACAATCTGTGAACTTGATTCTTTCTCAACTATGGCCTTATACTGCTGAAATGCACTAAACACGTATAATTTATTTTTCAAAAAATGCACCCACATTTTTCTACTAAAATCATCAACAAATAATAAAAAGTACCTGGATCCAGTAACAGATGGAGTGTTCATTGGTCCACATACATCAGTGTGAACCAATTGAAGGACCTTGGAGGCTCGCCAAGAATCACCATCCGAGAATGGTGTCTAATGCTGCTTCCCAGCTTGACAGGCTCCACAAATTCCATGATTTTGATTTTGGATCTCAGGTAGACCAACAACCAAACCCTCCCGAGACAGTTGAGAGAGATAGTGCACATTCAAGTGCCCATAACGCTAATGCCCAAGTTTGCTAATGCAAGTACTCCTGGCTGCCAGAGCGTGCTCCTAAGAATCACCGGAATTAGCAAGTCTATACAGATCATGATCCTCAAGTCCCATAGCGATTGTAGTAGAAGTCTCCCTATCAACGATGTTGCAGGTGGACGAACTGAAAAACAATATCCAATTGGGGAGAATGCCTCATGATCTGGCTGACGGAGAGAAGATTATGTTCCATGCCTGGAACATAGTAGACATCAAGAAAGATTAAATTTCTTCCTCCTGAGTGAATCTGGATAGTGCCCTTACTAGCAATTGTGTACTCTTCACCTCCTCCAAAAATGACAGAATCAGAGAATGGTTTGGAATTTTGTGAACCAATCCCGACGATGAGTAAAATGCCACGAAACCCCGAAATCAATATACCAGTCAGAAGATTGTACTAGATCTGTTGTTCTCTTGGCCATAAAAGCATAGAATGCAAATTCTTTCTACTCAGAGTGCTCTGTAACATTTGCCTTTTGTTGAGACCCTCCCTGCTTCTTTTGTTCAGAAGCCAATCAAACCCGACAATCAACCTTCATGTGACCATATTTATGGCAATAATTGCACTAAATGTTCTTCTTGCTGTCCTGAGAAGAACCAGAGCCTTTCGACTGAGAAGATTGAATCTTCCCTTTGTTCTTAGCAGAATATTTCGCAGAGAACGCTTGCTCTGTGGAGGTAGAACTGGTATTGTTCCCAAATTGTTGTCTCCAACGATCTTGTTGTAAAAGCTTGTTACACAAGTCTGGAAACTTCAAGTCAACATTTGTTGAAGTAATATTGAGCGTTTCAATGAAATGCTCATAAGATTTTGGCAAACTCTTCAAAGTAATGACGACCATGTCCTCTTCCTCCATTGTTCGACCAATCGCCTCCAACTGATCACGAATGTCCTTAATCTTTGTCAGATGTTCCTGTCAGGACATTTTCTCATCCATCATGATGGAAAAAAGCATGTTCTTGAGAAAGAACGCTCTGCTCTTGTCGAAGGTTTCATGAAGGGCCTTCAAATGATCCCAGATTTTCGTAGCAATTTTGCCAGAAAGTACCTGAGGTAGCTACTCATTTGTGACTAAGAGTTTGATAAGCATGACAGCTTCCTAGTTGCACTCATCCCATTTAAACTGATCCTTTCCAGCAGTGGTAGGACGTGTAGAGGTGCCCAAAACAACTGCATCAAGACACCAGTACTCAAAGATAGTCAGCATGTGCTCCTTCCAAGTGTTGTAATTCTTCCCATTGAACTTCTGGCTACTTTCGAGCATTAGATTTGTCAGAGATGCCATCACGTACCCCAAGGTCAAACTGATGAAGGCACAAAAACCACTGCACTGAAAACAAAACAAGTTCTATAGGACAAATTCCAAGGCAGAAATTGAAACCCTAGCATGGATTTTGAGGTCTAAAACCAATGCAGAGTTTTTAAGACAAAACCTAGAAAATTTGAAGAATACCCAGAAAATTTCGGCAACACCCAAGTGCACAAATTTTGAGGCATGAAAAACGAGGTACCCAGAAAAATCTAAAGACAACCCAATTGAGGTCTTGAAAAACCCACTAAGAATCTACAATCAAAATAATTTTTCTACTTCAAGTGACGGATAAAAACCCTAGTAGAGTTGCAGAAACCCTAAGCGACCATGGATGTGCATAAAATATTGGTAATCGTGGGCAAAATGCAGACCCAAATCACATCACCCAGAAAAATGATGAAACGCATCCGAAGAACTCCAAAAATCACAAGCAGAAAGACTCGTTTTACACAAGCCCTGATCTCCACAAACAAGGGCTTTCACTTTGCACTGGCTACAGCAAACTAGAAAAGGACGCGAAGAAGATTGAAATGTTTGCAACAAAAAACGCGGGTCTAAGGAAGCCGAAGTCACGCAAAGAAAATAAGGTCGCGTAGGCTTTCAGAGACGTTGCAGAGAGAGGGTGAGGGCAGAGCTAGGTTGCGCTAACAGGACCCGACGCGATTTGCAGAAAAACATATCAAAAATGACATGAAAAACCCTTCACATGCGAATAAAAAGCAGGCCCTTCAAATCCTTCCGCGAATAGGAGAAGAACACAGACTTTGAGTTTGACCACAAACTCTGTAAGAGTCGCGATTTTTTTTAAATCGTGTGCAGAAGAAAAAAAAAACGCATGCTAGCATAACCAGAATAAAATTCTCCAGGTCTTTCAACCAAGAACAAATAGAAACCCGCGATTTTAATCAGAGGGTTGTATTTTTTTAGTGAAAAAATTTCATGAAAAAATCAAAGCAAAAACCCTCAATTTTCTTCTGCAGCCAAGACCCACGAAAACCAGAAGAACAGTCCCAAAGATTTTCGAAAAATTTAGAATGGAAATAATTTCGAAAAAAAACGAAATTATTAAATTTTTCGAAAAAATTACTTTTACTGCTCTGATACCATGTTCTAAAATGAATTGGTAATTGCTTACTTGCTTGCATTAACAAGAAGGAAAGATTACAATATATAGAAATTACAAAGCACTGTAGCTATTAATGAATCTAGCTACTACAACTGTAGACATTTAAGATGTCTACCAACCTCTACCTACACACTACAGAAGACATTTAAGATGTCTAAACTAACTAAATATATTATTGACCATTAACAGTATAAAGAAATATTATTCTAACACAAAATAACATGTAAAACACAAAGGGAAAGTAGCTACAAAAAATCCTGTAGACCTTAGAGTAGTGAGAGTGACTATGTGAGGACAGTTACCAGAATACAAAGTTCAGCTAAGTCAAATGGCCATTATGTCCTTGTAAGTTTGTTGGCCTGATATGGCACCCTTACCTTCTCACTAAAGTATGGCCTTATCTGGTGAGTTGATTAGAGATGCTAATTTTTATGATAATTAGTTCAACTTTGATGCTTTGTAAACATGGAACTGTTCAAAATGACATAAAGTGCCACAACACTCTGCTTTTATACAGGAGAACCAACAGATACAGAGGAAACCTCAAATTAACATTAAACAAGAAGAAAACCCAGAAGGATTGGCACTTGTGTGAGTAGCTATTCAAAGAAGATTGGTTCTTCTTCAGATGACAACTTCATTCACAAAAAAAGAAAAAATAATCCTAGGATAAGGAAAAGACAAGCTTAAGCCAAGATATATACCTTGGAAGGTTTTAGCACAAGTAAGCAAACTTGCATTTATAATTGAACTGCCTTGAGGGGCTAATAATAAATATATAAATCATATACATAGTGTCTTTAAGGCTTAAACAGATCTTGCTTAAGAGGGTGATTGGACAAAATGTAAAATTGCCAAGTTGAAACCCTTGGGAGATCAAAGGGCACGTCAACCTTCTCTAAGAAGTAAGAACATTTCAGCATTTGGCAATCAGAGACAAGTTGAGAACAAGATCCCTACTGCATACATGATAATGAAAACACTTATTTCGAAAAGAAGCTACGGTGTAAGGACCTGAGACACTTCAACACCTAGCCATATAATTGTTATCAGAATGGTAAGATGTCAAAATCTCTTTGGGCCTTAAGTGTTGAGTGTCTTGAATTTTCATTAGCTTTGTAATAAACTCTACTTTAATGTTAGCTGTGTTTCCTGTAAATGAGGCGGGGAAAATCAAAATTTTCCATATTTTAAACACAAAGAGAAAGTAACTATAAAAAGGCCTCTAGGCCTTAGCATAGGGAGCATTAGTCATATTAGTAAATGAAAATATTATTTGATGCCAAAAGTACAGTTTGTTTTAGTCTTTCATTTTATTCATGTTCTTGTTCTTCAAGAAAAATAAGGCTTCAACTTTTCTATAGATCTTCATTTAATAATACAGAATGCTTTTATAGTTACTTATATAAATCAATCATAAATACAGGTTAAGCATTCTCTTGAGTGATTTCAAACAACAGGATAGGCAGCCAACACAATTGTAAAACTTATGATGAGATAACAGATCAGCAACCTGTTTCAATCTTTCTGGACCCAGCTCAGCCAGTTCATTCACAGAATTATAATAATCCAAGTCAATGGACTCTTGTAGTGTTGAAGGCTCTCCATTTCCTAATCCTTTATCCTCCCATCCATGCACAGTACCACCTGCCCAACGTTCCTCAAATTCAGCTTCAACCTGTCAAGTAAATTCTACCAACTTCATTACAAATGGCCACTAATTGACAGAAGGAAGGGAATAACATCTGCTGTCTTATACTTCCTATATGTGCAACAGATTTTCTGATCTCAGTAATTCCATATATCCAAAGTTATGATTTATGACATAAAAAGAAACTGAACAAAGTATAGATGTCCATTCTAAACAGTAAATTCTAGAACCCAAAACATCACACAAACCTTCAAGAATATTTTGTCCAGATCTTGCAAAGGTTGTGTTCGCTGGAAAAAAGATATGAAATAGTCTAACAAATGTGTTAAATAATCCTTGTATTGTCTGCAACACACAAAGGATTGACGTATTAGTAACTAAATAATTTCCATCAAAGATTGCTGTAAATAAAGGGCAGTGAGAAGCTTCCAGAAAGACAATACTAAATGATTCTGACAATAATTAGTTTATTCAAAAAATTGAACAGTCAAGCTTCACCTTGTCAACTTGTGATTACGAGCAACATTGTGTGTTTTTGGAAACTCTTCAAGAAATGCAGAATAATCAATAAGTTGTCCAAACTTTGAATTAACATATTCATTGTAAAGCTCGTGCATGTCAAGGTATCGGCCAAATGCTTCCTGCAATCAAATTGGAAAAGAAGTAATCATGTGAATTCATAGTATGGTATGTTAAAGCCATCAATAAACAAATTCTAGATGGCATACATAATCTTCCCTCTAAGTATAAAAGAAATAACTACATATGACATATAAACAACACGTCAAGGCATAAATGAATGTGAGTGCAACATTCAGTTAACCGGCCTTTCTATCTACAGCCTGCCAATAACCATGATCTTCCATCCAAACTTTCTTGGTTCGCAACCACATCAAATTGGAAACAGTTACTTGAAAATTCCTTGCTTATCATAGGTCATGACTTAAAACAATGTCTGATATCCTTCAAAAGCACAGTGGCACTAGACTTTAGAGAATATACAACAGAAACCTTTGCAAAATAGCTCTCTCAATTTCAGCCAAAAACAGTATTGTTTAATTCATGTAATCTCAGGAAGGGGGTAAAATTGCTGAGCAGATATATAAATTCTGTGTAACAGACAGCTGACTTGCAGATAATTGTAAGCTTGCACTCTCTACCCTTCCCAGTACTATTTCTCATCATTGTCTGATCTTCTCGTGCATTTAGTTAGATCAAATCCCAGAAAATATCCTTATGAAATCAAAAATATTGCTCAGGCATTCTGGTATTTAAAGGCTAATAAAGTCATGCTGGAAGGAACTACTTAATATCCTCAGATAATATGTATATAAATTAGTGCAAAAATTTAAATGCCCCAATGTCATCAATGCAATCTTAATTTTATAGTCAAAGTGCCACTTCCAGATCTTGCCTCTGTCTGTAAAGTTTCAATATATGTTGCCAATTCGCTGGTATTTGCCCCCAAATCTAGGTCTGGTTCGAACTGGATTCATGATTTGAGTCAATACACCTGAAATTCCTACAAGGGGCTAGAAATGGACTGTGGGTTTGTCCAAAAAAAACCCAGGCATACCTAAATGGAACCACAATGAACCATGACAAACTTGCACCGAACCCATCCTCTTTTACATGCTGTTTTTTTCCTTTTAAAATATTTTTTCACATTCAACTTTGACTATGATCAACAAAAACAAATCCCTGACCTTAAAAGTGTCATCTAAACCATCTGAAAAAATAAAACAAACTCATTTTACCTCATTTTGATTGCAGAAGGCAAAAGCTATTGCTTTTTGCTTAACTTTCATTCTTGCTTGTCTTTACACAAAGAGTTGAACATCAATCATTGACTGTTCCAAAGCGGTTGCATTGATATTCCCTCACGTGTGCAAAAGCCCATTCACTACCAAGGAGACCATAGAAAAAGATTTTTCGCAAAAGCGATAAGTTTTTTTTTTCTGCAAATGAACTCTCTTGTTTTGTTTGTGACTTCTTTTTCTCATTCTACTATGACCATATCAATACGTTTAAAATATTAAATGAATTAGGTTATATGTATGTATACAATGATACATATATATTTTTTGCTTTGTTTTGAATGTGTTGTTTATCAAACTTATTGCCATACAATTTACAGTGACAGCTAGTTCTAGCTCTATGGTGTGACCCTGTTTCAAAACAGACCCCAATTATCCTCTTTGGAAATATGTTGATATGATACAACCAATTCCAAGTTGTGAGGGGTATATATATTTGAATTTGTAAAAGGTGTGTTGTCAAGTATTCAAGCTCATACAGTTAGGGGAAAGCCCATTTGTGTGGCATTCCCAAACAAGGCATCAATTTTTTTCTAGAAAGAATGGTGTGCACGTGCCATCAAAACAAGTGATAGCATATATTCATGAGCAAAAGCAAGCAGATGAAGCAAAAGGTTGTACAACAAATCATTCTTTAGCAAAAAAAAAGGATCTTGAGTAATAAAGCCCCCTCTACCCCCATATAATCCTAGCGTTGTGGTGGAGAGCCACCCACTTTCAACCACCCCTCAAGAACAACCCCTTAGATATAAGAGACCAAAGGGGCAATTGGACATAGCATTTCAAAATGAGGCTCGAGAGATTGCTGATTAACAAATATTAAGATGTATCAATGCAAATGGATTGGCTTTCAATGTTGTATGTTCACTATATTGGCAAGAAATGGTGAGAAAAATCAAAAAGGCTCCACAAAAGAATAAAAGAGCCCAAGTTATGAAACAATGTGTGGCATCTTATTGGGAAAAGAGGTCAAGCTTATAGAAGATTCATTGAAGCTCATAAGAGATTCATGGGCTAAGACAGGGGTATCTATTATTTCCAATAACAATGGAAGGATCTTACAAACTAAACCTTGATCAACGTAATTGTAGTGTCCCCTGAAGAGGCAATGTTTTTTAGAGACATGGATTGTGAGGAGGAGGTGAAGGATGGCCAATTTATTGTTAACATCCACATCACAGCCATTGACGAAATGGGGCCTCGTAACATTCTTCAAATCATAATGAAAATGCAAAGAATTGTGGAGTGGTTGGTTTGTTGGTTAAAGATCATTATTCAAATATCTTTTGGACACCTTGTGTTGTCCAGTCCCTCAACCTTATGCTAGAAAAGATTGGCAACAATGTTGATTGGATCAAAAAAGTGTATGAATATGCCAAAGAGATTCGAATGTTCATCACCAACCACCACAAGTCGTAGGGCATACTCATATCACTTTCCAAATTAGAGCTGCTGAAGTGGAACAATATGAAATTTTATGTTTCACTTTAGCTGCATAGAAATTTAATTTTTGAACTTAATTTGTGATTAGATTTTCAGTTTTCTTCATTGAAGTTTGTTTTTTAATTATTTTATTTTATTGCTAAGACTTGTTTTGCCTCCAACACAACCATCTTGCGACAACTTGTGATTTAGGAGGCACTTTCTAACATGGTCATTAGCCAAACTTGGTCCATATGGAGGCAAGCCAACATTGAAAAGGAAACAAATAGTAAGCGGATGATCCTAAATGACTCTTGATGGGATTGTGTGGAGTATCTCATTAGTTTCGTAAAGCCCATTTTGAGTGTGATCCATTATACCAACATGGACAAGTCTTGTTTGGGAGAAAGATATGATAGCACCTACTCAATGACTGAGAATATGAAACACATCATAAATAAGAAAAAGCACGATCCTAAAGAAAATTTCTTTATATAGGTGCACACAATAACTACACATTTTTTTCACATTGAGTCCAAAATACTCTAGTACTCAATTTCTTTCTATGTCAACAAGGATTGCCCAATATAGAGATTTTGAAGTCACCAAAAGGTACAAGGCAACATTTCGTGAACTCTTCCCTAATCCTAATTTGCAAGACATAGTCACAAGTGAGTTCATTGATCTTGTACACTCCAATTGTCAAGAAGGATACTCACTATTGTTGGTACTCCATGGCCAACAAATCCAACACCTACATCCCCTTGCGATCAAAGTTTTCCCCTTGCGATCAAAGTTTTGTCACAAATAAGTTATATAAAAAATTTAACTAAAGACTAAAATATTTGCAAGTTCTAAGTTTCATTTTTATTTTAAATTTTCTCTCTCAAACTTTGTTTCAATAGGTTACTAATTTGTCTACATCTAAGCAAAATTGGAGCACATACTCCATCCACTCAATAAATTGCAACCAATTGATCTTAAAAAAGGCGAAGGACTTCGTGTACATAGCCATGTCCCTTTTTTAAACTAAGAAAACAATTTAATAATTTAATTTAAGTTGCCCAAAAAGTAACTTTAATATTATAAAAAAGCAACTTCTATTTTATTATTAAATTATAAAGCATATCAAAGTGATTTTATAAAGTGCATTTTATAAAAAGGGCCTAAAATGATGTCAAAATTATCAATAGGACAAGGGAGACAAATTGAAATACTAAAATTGTAAGTAAAAGAGATTCTAGAGACTTCTTCTGGAGGAGTAAAAATAGCAAACAGGGGATTATAAAAGGAGTTGGGTGTGACGAAAAAAGAATCCATTGTTTATTGCCAAAATATTCCTTTACTAAGTTTGAGCATCTAGTATTCAACTTTTGGCCAAAGGATGAAAACCCTCTAAGTTTTCAATTGGATTTGGGGACAAAAACCCTCTTATCCAACAACAGCAACTCCATCTAGGGAATACATTTGTGTGAAAAGACTGTTTCAGGAGCTTATTGAAAAAATTCTGAATTTCAGTTGGTTTGTGGAAGTTTAGTTTGCAAGGTTTCCACTCAGTTGTGTGAATATTAGTTTTGTGAGTTCTAGTGTGATTTTCCAGATTATCTGTATGTGATGGTGAAAATTATTTTAATAATATTCTAGATGTTATTGGATTAGGAGTTGAATAATACTATTTGAAGAAAGTTGTTATTGGTTTATGATTTCATTTTTGAGCCGTACAATCTGGGAGTGATTTATTAAATTAATTCTAATCACCACTCTTCAATGGTGGGTTTGTCGTACTGTTGGCGTTTAAATTCGCACCTCTAGAATGCGTATTTGAAACGGACAGCTATGCACCGATAAACTGCTCTTCAAATTAGGAGGGGGAGCTCCCTCTTGCTGATGGTGTTTGAAAGAAAGTAAACTAAACTAAGTTGCCTATCTTTTTGATCAGCTTAGAGCACAAGGTTTTTTAAACACAAACGCCGCAGCTGAGATTTTCTGTTTTAAGACTTCAACTACGACTAACTTAAACTAAAGACGTTTTTGGCTTCTCAAGTAATAGCAGAGCAAGAGAAACTAGAAATTAACAAGGTAGATTTTTTGACAAAAATACTTTAATAATCTCTCTCTCAACGAACACCTACACACTTCACTGTAAGTTGAAATAAAAGATCATAAAAGTGGGACATAGATAACAGAAATCTGAGATTTTGGACCAAGGCAAAAGAGGCTCATGATTTTATTACTCAAATCTCTGGAACAAAGCTCACTTCTAACATGCCTGGAACAAGAAATTGCAGCTAAAGAGGCTTGCAATCTTGCTCTTACACAATAGAAAACAGCAATCACACTAACTCCTTGTTGGCTAAAGAGGCTCAACAATTTGCTATCACAACACAATTGAACAATACTTGAGTAACAAATAGAAGACACAATAGGCTCAGCGTTTTGTTCTCACTCGCACCATTCAAAAACTAATGAGCAAAGGCTCTTATTTATAGACAAGCAGAGGAGTAGGGAACCCTAAAATCTCCTTGCTTTCACAATCTAGGGCTTGCTCAGCAAGCAAGCTTTATTACTAAATCTAGAAAGAAGATAACATCTAAAACCCTAAGAATGCATAAAAAGCGGGAAATGCCAACTATTACATTTTATCGTCTTTCTATCCTCAAAGAATGGATAAGATTTATTCCAAGAATAGAAAGAAAGCGGGAAAGAAAGCTGCTTTAAAGCTCGATCACATCCGCTAGGAAGTTAGAGATTGTGTCCCGGTTTGGTGCATCTATGCCATCAACAGCAAAGCACCGCTTTTCTAAGATATCTTCAGCATTTGCAATAGATCTCAGGAAATCTTCGGCCTCATTGGCCGCTTTCTCGAACTTTGCTGACATCACCGAAACATGACCTATCCTTCCACCAATTGGATTGCAACTGCGGACAACACTCTGGAACTGAGTTTGTACTTCCTCAAGCCCGACGTAGGAACCATCTTCAAGACTGTACTGAGAAGGAATCTCTATGACGAATTTGTTGATGAAAAGAAGAGCTTCAACCACCCTTTGTCTGTAGGCGATGAATTCTTTAGATATCTTCTCATAGGTTCTAACTTTGAAAACATGACGCTCCCTCCAGGCAAGGATTTGCCTCTTGTGTTCTTTTGAAACTGTTGAACCAAAGGCTGTATCCAAATCAGTAATGATGATCTCATGCCTTGGTCTTACTTCAGCCAATGTTTGTTCAAATCCCTGGATGCCTTGACGTAGCTCATGAGCATTCTCCCTTAACTGGAACATCTGTGCCAAGATCTCCTTTCCTTTGACAATGAAACTCTCAATCCAGTCTTGAGTTTCTTTCCCACAAATAACCAGCTCTCTCAGCTGATGATGATCAGCTGGTGTCTCTAAAATCTGGGGCAGCAACTGGGTTGCCTGTGAAGAACCATGGACAAGGTTAGAAATAAAAAGCCTACGCTGCTGATTTTCAGCCTTGAGCACTCTTTCCTGAAGGTTTTCGGATACAACTTTGAAGAGGCTCAAATCCGCATGTCTAGTATTTCTACCAAGATTTGCCTTGACCATGACGAAATCATCCATGTTCACCTCATCCCTATTCTTATCTTCTGAGGGTAATGCGGTCTCCATGACTATCTCACCATCAGGATTCCTATCAAACTGAACTTGTTTCTTTGCCTTCTTCTTAGGAGGCTCCTGATAAATGGTGTCAAGATCATCAAAATTTACCTGATACGAAGGCCTTCTCCTCACCCTTCCTAAGGAGTTCTCAAGCCAAGACACGGTAGTATCTTTACTAACTTCCTTAGGGGGTGCCACTGCAATCTCCTCATCATCTTCAGTATCAAGATCGATGTGCATTGGTAAAGACTCTGTCAAAGGTGCAGGAACATGTGGCAAAGGTGACTCCTCTGTTTCTTTCTGAGGTATGGGCTCGTCAAGAGGAGCTTCTGTTACTGCTGTAGGTTGCTCCTGTATGACTATTCCTGAGAAGTCTAACCTTCTTCTTACATTTTTACTTGATCTACTACCTTTGACGCCTTCTTGAGACTGACTTTTGCCCTTCCCTTTTGATTGTGCTCTGGAAGAAGAGGGAATTGTCCTTGGCGGCTCTGATACTGGAATGGAGTTTTTCCTTTTAAGGATTAGGAAAACCTTGCTATACTCAAGGACCTGTCTTGTCCTGTCTTTAACCGAAAGGGATTCCTTATTAGCCCAGTTGACCTATGGAAGAGGTTGATCTTCGATTCGCTTCTGAGTGTACATAGGGAGAAGCACATCGTCGTCATCATCTGATAACCCTTCTATATCTTCATTTAAGCAGTCTTTCATCTGATGGAGAGTGAGCCTGCTGTAATTACGCCTCCACACTTCAAACTCATCTGCACAGCTAGCCCAAAAATCTTCAAGTGCGGCTATATGATCATAGTTCTTCTCCAATCGGCCAGCGTAGACACCATGAGGATCAAATGATCGTCTCTCGCTGTAAGATTTGAGGCCAAATTTATCTAACTCTTCACCTATTGTCTTGGCATCTGTAGCAGTCCTACATGTTAATGATAATTACAGCTTCAGGCGATCCTTCCAGCTCAGTCCAATTGGAGGAAACATAAATTAAATGATAGCCCTTCGGCTATTTAATTTATATTCAATTTTGTATTGACTTATATTTAATGAGGAGGCACGAATGTTATGAGGCCGACCTCATTCCTTATTTTTTACGATATTCTCTCTTGGCAATATTATAATTCTGGGCCGACTTTCATTGGAAATTATAT
The DNA here is from genome assembly GCA_007258455.2 of Sequoia sempervirens. Classification (NCBI taxonomy): domain Eukaryota; kingdom Viridiplantae; phylum Streptophyta; class Pinopsida; order Cupressales; family Cupressaceae; genus Sequoia; species Sequoia sempervirens. The sequence goes on along the minus strand of VDFB02105785.1, from coordinate 210,875,410 downwards.
TGTATCTTGGCCAACTTTGTTCTTGAGAAGGTGCGACCTCTCATAGCCATGTATATATGGAAGTTCATCTTATCATTTGAAACAACCAAGTTTATGCTATTCAAGTGCGAAGTTTGTCAAGTCCGAATTCAAGCAAGTGCAAACATTATCAAGTGCAAATTATCTAGTGCGAATTCTGTGAGAACAATTTCTGTAAGTGCGAATTGTTTCAAGTTCAGATTGCGAATTGTTCCAAGATCAGATTGCGAATCATTCAAGAGCAGACTGCGAATTTTTCTAAGGCTGAATTTGAATCTGAAGGAGAGTCAGTTTGTTTTCTGTTCTTGCATCTTGTACAGGTGCTGAATATTGGTCTTGTGTTAGGCCTCATTGTAAAGAGAATTGTTGCCACTGTTTATAAATATAAGAGAGATCTTTGTTGCTGGGTTTTTCTCCCTCAAGAGGAGGGTTTTCCCAGGGTATCTGCTGTGTTATTGTGTTTGATTTTTGAATTATTTTTCTGTGCATATAATCTGTTCACTAAAATTTACATGGTATCAGAGCGGGTTTGAGAGGATCGTGATTAGATTATTGCTAATCAGCTTACCCTATTGTTCACTTAATCAAGATGGTGAATGGTTTGAAGGTTGAAGATAGACTCGAAGGTGCATCCAACTTCACATCATGGAGATTCAGGATCATGCTTACTTTGCGTGAAAATGACTTGGGTGAGTTCGTAGAGTCTAGCACTTCTGCCCCTGAGGAGGAAGAAGAAAAGTTGCAGTGGCTGAAGAAAGACATTAAAGCAAGGAAGATTTTGGTTGATTCCGTAAAGGATCACATTGTTCCTATCATCTCTAAGTTGAAGACAGCGAGAGATATGCTCAAGACATTGGAAGAGATGTATGAAATCAACAATACCAATCAGGCACTTGCACTGAAGCAACAACTTCATCATGTGAAAATGACGAAAGGTGAATCTGTGATTGCATACTTTATGAGGATTGCAGATTTGGGAGATCAGCTCTCTACAATTGGGCATATGGTTGAAGACAAGGATCTGACTATGCTCACTCTCAATGGGCTGCCTTTGTCTTGGGAATCATACATTCAGGGAATCAGTGCAAGGTCAAAATTGCCTAAGTTTGATCGCCTCAGATCTGATTGCATTCAAAAGGAATCAAGGTTGATGGCAAGAGGCGTTGGTCAAAGTTCAAAGAATGAAGATATTCATGTTCTCGCCTCCCATACTTCAAAGAAGAAAGGAAAAGATGGAAGGAAAGGATTCTTCAAAAGGAATAGGGACAAGGGAAATGATGATGCACCTCCATCTAAGAAGAAGAGGGATATGTCCAAGATTCAATGTTTTAGGTGTGATAAGTTTGGGCACTTCGCCAAGTATTCTCCAACTAGACCTAAGCAACAGGCCACCGTTGCGGATGTTGATGATGCCTCTCCTCAAAAGGATTCAAGTGAATACTTGTTCTATTCAGCATTATCAAGCAATGTACCTTCCAACACCAACACTTGGAAAATCGACAGTGGTGCTTCATGTCACATCACCGGTTTCAAGGAGCACTTATCAAGTTTGGTGGAGAAGGAGTCTTCTAAACAAGTCATTATTGGAGATGATGCTAGCTACTCTGTGAAAGGAATTGGGACCTCTACACTTCATTTGGATTCCGGCATATCACTTCAATTGGGTAATGTTCTTTATGTTCCTAGAATCAAGCGCACTCTTATTTCTATATCAGCTTTGGAAGATAAAGGATATCAAGTTGCCTTCTCCAAAGGCAAAGTTCTAGCATGGATGGAGAACTCTAGCTTCAAGGATGCTCATGTAATTGGAGTTAGACATGAAAACCTTTACAAGGTCTGCACACGTTCATTTCAAGCTTTGGTTCATGACTCTTCAAGTCTATGTGATCTTTGGCATCAGAGATTGGCTCATCTACACTTCCGAGCTCTACCTATCATGGAGAAGATGGTGACGGACCTTCCTAAGTTCACTCAAGAGCACGAAGGTACTTGCAAGGGTTGCGCATTAGGTAAGAATATAAAAGCCCCCTTTCATAGTAGAGAAAATAGATCTAAGTGTATTTTAGAGCTTATTCATTCTGATTTATGTGGTCCTATGTCTATTCCTTCTTCGAGTGGTTTCTTGTATTATGTTCTTTTCATTGATGATCACTCTAGGAAGACTTGGATTTATTTTTTGAAATCTAAAGAGTCTGAGGAAGTGTTGGATAGGTTTAAAGAGTTTAAAGCCTTAGTAGAAAATATTTCTGGTAAAAGAATTAAGGTCCTCAGATCTGACAATGGTGAAGAATACACCTCTGGTAGTTTTCGGAATTTTTATATTGATGCAGGGATTAAGAGGGAGTTTCGTGTTCCCTATAATCCCCAACAAAACGGTGTTGCAGAAAGAAAGAACAAAACGATTGTGGAAGCAGCAAAGGCCATGATCCATGATCAAGATTTGCAAACCTTCCTATGGGCAGAAGCTTCCAGGACAGCTGTGTGTGTTCAGAATAGAAGTCCTCATAAGGTCTTGGAGAATATGACTCCAGAAGAAGCCTTCAGGGAAGAAGCCTGAAGTCAGTCACTTGAGGATCTTTGGTTGTCCTGTCTATGTTCATGTTCCCAAGGACAAGAGAACCAAGCTGGAGCCTTCTGGCAAGAAGGGAATATTTGTGGGCTACAGTGAGACCTCAAAAGCATACAGGATTTACATTCCAGGTCAGAAGTTGATCGAGATCAGTAGGGATGTCACATTCGAGGAAGAGGTTGCATTTAGGAGATCCAAGGGGATTCATATGGAGATTGATAATGAAGAGTCTCCTCAGGATATGGAAGTTGACCATACTCCTGAGATTCAGAGGGAGACTACAGAACCAAAAGAAGATATTGATCCTGTTGAACCCTTGGAACCTACTGATGGGCCTACTGACATTGTTATCGGAAGAAAGAGACCTCTATGGGCCAGTTGCACTATGCAAGAGGCTGAAAGCTTTGCAGCTCCTAGAGGCACATTCAGAGAAAGCAAAGGGCCACATAAGTTCTCCAATTATGTTGCCTTGATGAGTCAGATTATAGAATCCGAGCCTACCTGTGTTGAGGAAGCATCTAGTCATCAAGTTTGGAGAGATGCTATGGCAGAGGAGTATCAGTCAATTCTTAAAAATGATGTTTGGGATATTGTTCCTAGACCCGAGGGCAAGTCTGTGGTATCTTCTAAATGGCTATTCAAGATTAAGCATGCTGCAGATGGAAGCATTGAGAAGTACAAGGCAAGATTTGTGGCTCGTGGGTTCTCTCAGAAAGAGGGAGTTGATTATGATGAGACTTTGCTCCTGTTGCTCGCTACACTTCAATCAGAACCATCATTGCTATTGCTGCATCTAGAGGATGGAAGATTCACCAGATGGACATGAAGACAGCCTTTCTCAATGGAGTGATTGAGGAAGAGGTTTATATAGAGCAACCTAATGGATTTGAGATTCATGAGAAGGAGTCACATGTTTGCAAGCTGAAGAAGGCCTTGTATGGTCTTAAGCAGGCTCCTCGTGCCTGGTACGAAAGGATTGATCGGTACCTGTCAAGTTTGGGCTTCTTGAAGAATGATGCTGATTCAAATCTCTACTTCAAGGTAATCAATGGTGATGCATTAATTTTGGTTTTATATGTTGACGATCTGATCCTTACTGGAGAAGATCACCTGATTCTTGAATGTAAGAAGGAATTGACTTCTGAATTTGAGATGAAGGACCTTGGGCTCATGCATTACTTCCTTGGCTTAGAAGTCTGGCAGAAACCAGATGGAATGATTCTAAGTCAAGGGAAGTACACCATTGATATACTTAAGAGATTTGGCATGATGGATTGCAAATCCATGTCTACACCTATGGAGACCAATCTACATAAATTGAAGGAGGCTGCAGCTAGTTCAAATTTGGTGGATCCTACATTGTACAAACAGTTGATTGGATCCTTGATGTATCTAGTAAACATTAGACCCGATATTTGCTATGTGAGTGCACTAAGCCAGTTTATGTGTGATCCGAGACAGATACATCTTGTTGCAACTAAACATATCCTGAGATACTTGCGTGGCACAGTTGGATATGGGTTGAGGTATACTTCAGATGCAGATTGGAGCTACGGTTTCACCGACTCGATTAAGGTGAGTGTCAAGTGATCGGAAGAGCACCTCGGGTTGTTGCTTCATTTGGTTCGCTATGATTTCTGGTATAGCTCATCCTGTATTGAGTACAGTTGGGCGAGTACATTGCACCTTGTATGGCAACTCCGGAAGCAATGTGGCTTCATAAGCTCTCCCAGATTGTTTGGACAATCAATGGAGCCTACTATCATTCATTGTGATAATCGAGTTATTGTGAAGCTTTCTGTCAAATCCTATGTTCCATGACAGTCCAAGCATGTTGAGATCAAGTACCACTATATTAGAGATATGGTAATCGCATGGAAATACTGCAATTTGAGGTACATTAGATCGAGGAGCGACGGCGATACTCTCACCCGCCTGATGCCTGTGTACTTTCGAGATGCTTGGTATGGTGGAGAATCGACCTTTGATCGAGGCAAGAGTCCTCAAGAGCCCTTGTTAATGCATTTCTTCTTAAGAGGAAGAATTTGAGGTGCAAGCCCTTGTTAATGCATTTTCCTCTGAGACGGAAGAATTTGAGGTGAAAGCCCTTGTTTCCACCCTCTGTGAGTCATGGTGGATGTCATGTGTGAGACTCCATGACATATGTTGTACTTGTGTTTCACCCTCTAAGAGAGTCATGGTGAAAGTCACGTTGAGGTGACAACATCACGCAAGTGATGAACACTTGTACTTACCATATTATGGTTGATATCGAGACGATATCTAATATCACGTTGAGGTGATATTCTTCTCTTCATATCTGGTTGTAGCCAATGTGATGGACATCATATTGAGATGATTTGTCTTGTGCGGCTGGAAGTTCTCTCCCTAGCTGAGAGGGAGTGTTAATGATAATTACAGCTTCAGGCGATCCTTCCAGCTCAGTCCAATTGGAGGAAACATAAATTAAATGATAGCCCTTCGGCTATTTAATTTATATTCAATTTTGTATTGACTTATATTTAATGAGGAGGCGCGAATGTTGATGCCGACCTCATTCCTTATTTTTTACGATATTCTCTCTTGGCAATATTATAATTCTGGGCCGACTTTCATTGGAAATTATATTGTATCTTGGCCGACTTTGTTCTTGAGAAGGTGAGACCTCTCATAGCCATGTATATATGGAAGTTCATCTTATCATTTGAAACAACCAAGTTTATGCTATTCAAGTGCGAAGTTTGTCAAGTCCGAATTCAAGCAAGTGCGAACATTATCAAGTGCAAATTATCTAGTGCGAATTCTATGAGAACAATTTCTGTAAGTGCGAATTGTTTCAAGTTCAGATTGCGAATTGTTCCAAGATCAGATTGCGAGTCATTCAAGAGCAGACTACGAATTTTTCTAAGGCTGAATTTGAATCTGAAGGAGAGTTAGTTTGTTTTCTATTCTTGCATCTTGTACAGGTGTTGAATATTGGCCTTGTGTTAGGCCTCATTGTAAAGAGAATTGTTGCCACTGTTTATAAATATAAGAGAGATCTTTGTTGCTGGGTTTTTCTCCCTCAAGAGGGTGGTTTTCCCAGGGTATCTGCTGTGTTATTGTGTCTGATTTTTGAATTATTTTTCTGTGCATATAATCTATTCACTAAAATTTAAACTGCATGTATAAATTCCCAACCCTAATGGAAAATGGAGGGAGGGTTTCCTTCTGTTCCTCAAGACTGTGTGGACACTGTGGGCCTGCCTCAAGAACTTCATGAAGATGACCTCATCTGACGGGTACCTTGGCAACATGAGCGGGGCACCTGAATAGCCATAGACCCGGAGATAGGTGAAAGTGGGAAACTAAATAAACCAATCTGCCCACTCCGCCATCGCTGCCTTGGCAACTGAAGAGATACGAACATGTAACTCGTTGTCCAGGTCTCACACTGTATACATCAGAAAAGCCTCGTTCACCCTCTTGTAGTGATGCAACGACTTGGTGAACTCCAACTAAGGATAGTAGTTATATATGTGTTGTATACTCAGTGATCCCTCGACGTTTAATCCTTTGAATTGACCTTGATAGGCCACCAGGTAGACTAGCTAAGACACCATATGGAATACATGGAATTGGAAGTATTATGTTATTTGCTGATGTATGCTATTACTGATCAAGGTAGGCCAATCATAGAATTCGGTTTTTCTTCATGATGTGGGGTATGGCGTAAAACATCCAAGGTTGAAACTTGGTGGCATCTTCTGAGCCAATGACCCTGTTGAGCAAGGTAATAATGATGGCAATTTCATCCTTAAACTCACATCGCCCGACGTTCTTAGGCAATGTTTTGTGTTTCTCCTTCATCCACCTCTGTGCAATCTTCTTACTATATTTGTCTTTACGCATGTCCCATATCCTTTCACATTCACCCTTTGAGATAGTAACGCTTTAAGGCCATGGGGGAATGGAAAAACACTTCTCAATCATATCAGGCTTTAGACTGCAAATCAATTTGCCATCTGCTGACTGGATCTCCCTGGTAGCCGGGTTGTAATGCTTAATGCAAGCGATTACGAACTCAAGACTCTGAACTGATATAGGAATTGACGTTGCTGCGAGGAGTCCAAAATGTCCCAAATTCCTGATTGAAGTGTTGCCTGCGTTCTCGAAAGCATGTAGATCGAACACCGGCTTAACATAATGCAAGTCTGTCTCAACTGTTTTGATGTAGTCATGATAAAGAGCTGATTTAGTCTTGAAAACATCGGGAGTGTACTCCATTTCGGAAAACTTGAAGAACAACTGTAAACTCGCCTAGGTGCTGACAAGTTCTGAACAATTTCTATTTTTAGAACGCTGATTTTCTTGCTCCAACGGACAAATTTTTTGAAAATTTTTCTGAGATATGGGTTTTCTTCAGAGATTCATTGCAAGACAACCCAGATCATCTGTTCTTGAAAATTTTGACTTTTGCCTAAAAAAGCAGCAAACACTAATTTCTTCAAATTTTTCCCGAAAAAAGCTAGCATCTAGGTTTTGTTCAGAATATGATTAGAAATGGACCCAGTTGATTAGATTTGCAAAACCCTGATGGCTGATCGAAAAAGCAGCCAACCCTAGGTTTTGAAATTTTCTTGAAAAAGCTGTGATATGGGTTTTCTTCAGAAGACTGATTTGAGATGACCCAGATGGTTGAAAACTGAATGCACTAATAATTTCACTGACATGTAAGATAAAAGCAACTGCTGCAACTTGATGAAGTTCTTGAAAATTTCCTTCAGAAGATTGAAGTGAAAAGACCCAGATGATTGAAAACTGAAAACCTTGGCCTTCTCTTTGAAATATTTGATCTTCTGGAAGAAAAAGCTTGAAAAAGCAAGGGTTTGAGTCGCTGATCTGAAAATTTTGATAAAAAACCACCAAGCTATGTATTATTGGATCATGAAAATTCTTCAAACTTGCTGCTCCAACTTTCTCCTCTGACTGCTACCTGCAAAAATAATGAAAATAACATGAAAGAGAAGTGTTAAATAGATTTAGGGTTTTGTTTTTGCTTTGCTTTCTTTTGCTTTTATTTCCAAAAACCCTAAACCTCAACTTCATTGAACTTGGACGCCTCTTTCTCCTTGCAATTTTGAAAATCTTGAAAAATTCTCTAAGGCATGAGAAGTTGGGCGCCCTTCTTCACCAAGGGTGCCCACTTCACCCAGTGTTAGCCAAAATTTTGGCATTTTCAACTTTTCTTCATTTTGACCCTGAACTTCGCCTCGGATTTCCCGTTTGCAGACTGATCCGATGGGCGAGCTGATAGTTTCATCGCAGAGCCAGACTGATTCTGAGAAAGATGTTCTGGAGGCACCTCTGGCGAAAGACTTCATCTTGACCTCCGAATTTATGGGAGCCTTTTCCCTCTAGGGGCTCCGAACTTCCACAGTGTTAGCCATTTTTGTGATCTTCAATTCCTTCAATAACTCCTCTTCTATAGATGATCTCGTCGAATCTAGAGCTCCGGACGTCGGATTGACTAGCGGTTATGCTCATCGCGAAGATATCGAGATATGAGGAGGGGTCTTCTGGGATGAACTCTACAAAATAATGAATTTTGGACCCTTAAAAGTTTGGGCGCCCATCTTTGCTGGGGGCGCCCATGTTCACCATAATTAGATTTTTTTAACTTTTTCTTGTTTACTTCTAGATCTTGAAAGTTGAAACTCAGCTCTTGTTGGACCCTCCGTTCGGTGCTTCAGATCTGGCGACTGCGACCTCTAATTGATGTGCGGAGTATCTCGTTGGAAAGTTGGATCAATCGTGAAGAGATCGCGTTAGACACTCGCCTGCAAATTCATCTGATAGAGACCTTGAAAACTTGGGCACCCACACTCAGCAAACTTAGCCATTTTATCTGTTTTTCAACTTCGAGTTTGAAATCTTCATTTTGTACCTTCGTCTTCGATCTGAATTTGTTGGATGTTGAACAGTCAGACATGTTGACAAAGACAGGCATCGCGAAGCTGGCAGGATACTGAAAAGATCAAGCATATTCTTGAACCCTAACGGCTGAATTAGACCCTTCAAAAAGCTAGGCGCCCTTCTTGGACAGGGGCGCCCAAAATCTCAACACTTAGTCAATTTTTGATCTTTTTCAAATTCTCGTTCTAACATTAGTTTGGAATCTCCCTGTTCAGCTTCGAATTCCAGATGACTGGATCGCCTGATGACTGCGCTGTTGAATTCGTTACGGAGCTAACAGAGAATTGAGCAACTTTGACTGGAGACACAAACCCTAATTTTGACATTTGATGCCCTAAAAAGATGGGCGCCTTTCTTCACCTGGGGCGCCCAAAGTCACCAGTGTTTAGAAAATTTTATCATTTTTCAACTTCCTCTTCGCTCTCCGTGCTGGTTTATCATCTCGCCTTCTGTTGAAAGCTCTGAATGTTAAATCTAACACCTAGCAGCTGACTGACTGTTCATGAATGACCTCGGAGTTCCTGGTATGCTTCTGAAAAAGCAGAATAGACCCAGTAGGGCAAAACTAATCTTTTTTAGATTCTGACTGCACCAGCCTGATACAGACGTATTTTTAGCCAATCAAAATCAGTTTGGAACCTGTCAAACCAACTTTCTATTTTTAGAAAGTTTTGCCACTATCCATTTCTAAAGAAACCCAGAAAACGTTACTAATTTTAGAAAATTTCTAAAAATAGCAGTTTTCCTAAAATTTAGGGATGAAAAACTGAGATCTGGGTTTTGTAGGTTAAGCTGCTCTGAGCAAACCCAGATCGTCAAAAATTGAAAATTTTGTATTTTAACCCCTCATGCAAGACATGTACACCCAAATTTGACCTTTTTGACTGATTTAACAAGACTTTTACTCATTTCTTCAAAATGTCTAAGTGTACAAAAATTTTAATTTTGGGGTACAACACGTACTAATTGAAAAGGAAGCGTATCTTCAAAAGATACTCAAAGGATCAATAATATTTGCTGATATCTTTGTCTTAGAAGCTGCTGTACTACTTTGCCAGAAATTTATAATTTTGAGGGTCCCGCCATAATTCCTTTATCTCAACCAATAAGGAAATGATTAAACATGCTAGCAGCTGAAAAAGGAATCGCAGTGAGTATATGTGTTAATATTACTTTATTAGAGAGCCTTGCAGCCTACCCAGAGCTCATATGGTTTCTCCAATTTGCTGCACTAAAATTGGGAGACAAGGGTCTGATTTTGGTCTGACTCTGTCTACTGTTTATATTGTTAGTTGAAGGCATTTTTTTGTGGGTCCCAGCTGCAGTCTTTTAAAGCATTCAGTGTTTTATATTAATTCCCCCTTTGGTTGCAGCTGTTCCTTATGAAAAGGAATCGTAGCCTTTTGGGATTTGTTTGGTTTTGCTCTTACTTTTGTACCATTTTGGAAAGTGGTTGCAGCATTAGATTTGATCACAGCTATATATAAGTTGCTTCATCGTTTATTCCAGCTATTACAATAGTGGTGATAAGTTGTCATCAATCCAATTTTTGGTGTCGATCCAATTGGTTCAAATCAGAAAACTCATTCCTAGAGATGAATCAATGATTCTATATGAATGGTTATTCAACTATGTCAATTAGATGAGTTTCCAGGATTGTTGGATATATGTGATCAACATTGAAGTTAATATCGATTGCTACATCATCATTGGCCTTGCTTCTGATTCCAGATATTTATTTTATGTGTTTTCAGTTTACATTCCAACTATTTGATGAAATGTCTACTTTCAAATTGTTGGTCAAATGTTTGTGAAAATTCCTAGAATTGAAAATAGATGTGTAATTCATTGCTTTATGATTCATTTTGTAATCTTATATGCAGTTCTCCGCCATATAGCTTGAATTTGAAAGTTTGGATGGCTATGCTGCCAAGACATGATTTAAATTTTTCACAAGCATATATTGTAGAACTCTGCAGCTTGCCACCAGTTAGTTAGTGTCCCAATCACCTATGCTCTCACCTCACCTACATTGTGATCTAGGTGATTAGAAAATGATAGGGTTTATGCATTTCATCAAACATTTTCAAAAAATTCAAAAAAATCAAAATATTGGAACATCAGATCATGATGATGTCTTTGAAGACCAATATGATGCTGAAACTTGATTGTTGAACTCGAAATTATTATTTTAATATTGAAGTCTGCACAATGAATATTTAAAATATTTATGTTTTCAATGACATTCAAATTTATATATATAAGATTTTTATATGTTTTTTGTATGCACAAACATGAATTAGAACTGGCAACTTAGGTTTCAACAGTGGTTTCGGATGGCTTGAAATACTTTGGTAGCTTAGTTTTAGAGACATTATGCGTGAGATTCACCTGGTCAAAGCTCCTTTAAAATATTGTGTAGCTTGTGATAGACTTCCATAACATATCTCTTACTGCACTAAATTCCAAAGAGAACTCAAAGATGCAGTTCTAATTCCCATCAGACAAGTCTACTTGGCCTGACCTATTTCCTGTAAACTATTTTCAATGTTATTAATCATTAAGGAAGATCTGTCTGGAGTCAAGGAAGAAACCCGTCACTGCCATAAACCCCTCTGATAAATTAATCTCTACCATCTTATGCTTCCTAAGAACTTAAGTGGCAATTAAATTGAACACCATGGGCAGGTTCCATCAGATGTCATAAAAATTTAAGGCATAGACATCACAGACAAAACTATTTGCTCTCTGGTTGTGACCAAAACTCTAGGTGTGCATGTAGAACTTAATATGTCAAAAGCCTTAAATCTTAGGAATTGTGATGTCATATGTAAAGCCCTAGATCACTTTAGTTTTCAAACATCTCAGGTAGAATGCATCCAGAGCTGCATTTTAATGGCTAGAATCTAAACTATTGTTAACAACTCACCAACCAATCTTTTCAGCCATATTTGTAATCTACAACAAGAGAATCATTTCTTACCTTATCTACTCAAGATTATTGGTTGAAGTTTTTGAACAGGCATTTCTACCAGCACATGCCAAGCACCAGCTCATCTAGAAGCTCCCTCATCATCCTCTCAGACACTTCTACAATTTGCTGATATCACTGCACTGTTACCCATGAATCTCCCCTCCAAGAAGCAAAAAATTAAATCAATTTTGCAAACCTATGAAGCAGCTAAAGACCTAAATCAGGCTAAACCTTACCCTATCTTAATACAGCACTTTGTTGGCAACATCCAATTTCTAGGGTATTTGATTTCTCCACTACCACTCTACCTTTTAAATATTCAGGTATTCCTTAGATGGAGACATGTGACCTTCTCATATATGGGAATAAAATTTAAGGTCAGGCCAGCGTCAAACTTAAGTTATGTACATATAGGTTGTTGACTTTAATAACTCATTTACAAATTATCAAATGAGATTTTTTTATTACACAGGTAATTGGTAAAATATTCGATGTATTAACAATGAGCAATGTGCTCAATAAATAGTTTACAAGATTTACAAAAAACGGGAAGTTTCTAAAAAGAAACTCCAAATAAGATCAGAGATGATCTTATCACTAAATTACAATAATTTACAATATTGAGCATTAATAAATAAATAATAAACATTATTTTAATACCCTCCCTTAATGCTCAATCTATCAACTACACCAAGATGCCCCCTGAATTTTACAAATTTATCTGGACTGAACGACTTGGTGAGAATGTCTGTTGTCTGGTCCTCTGTCGGAACATACAGCAACTGAACTGATCCGTCTTCAACCAGCTTCCGAATGAAATGACAATGAGTTTCCACATGCTTGGTTCTTTCATGGAAGACCGGATTCTTGGCAAGTTTGAGAACCCCTTGATTATCACAAAACAAGGGAGTCCGACCTGCTTGAGATAGTTGCATATCTGCAAGCATCCGGCGAAGCCAAACTGCCTCACATGCTACTTTTACTGCTCCCCGATACTCTGCTTCTGTTGAGGAGAGAACCACTGCCTACTGCTTCTTACTAGTCCATGTGACTACACCGGATCCCAAACTGAACACATACCCAGATGTTGATTTCCTGTCATCAACTGAACCTGCCCAATCTGAATCTGTGAACCCATTGAGTTTAGGATCGTGACTCCGAGTTTACAAGAGTCCAAAATCAGTAGTGCCCTTCACATAATGCAGCACACGCTTCGCTGCTACCCAATGATCAGCCTTGGGGGCTGTCATGAAGCATGATATGTAGCTCACTGCAAAACTCAAGTTAGGTTTAGTGGCAGCGAGATAGATGACGTTGCCCACTAGTTGCCTGAACAATGTTTCATCTACCACAGGTGAATCGGACTTAGCTGACAACTTAAGCCCTTTTTCCATGGGTGTGGAGGCAGGTTTGCAATCCTACATTCGGAACTTATCCAGAAGACTTCGAGCATACTTGGACAAAATTATAAACCCTCCCGAAACCTAGAAGACAGATTTTTTTTTTTCTTTTACGGGACAAAAAAATATTTAAAAACCCAGAACATTGACTATCGGCTTCAAAAACAGAGGGTCTAGAACCCTAGCCGCCAAACAAAGCTGCACAAAATACCGAGGCACGGAAAACGAAGCACCCAGAAAAATATGAGAACAACCCAGTTGAGATCTTGAAAAACCCACCAAGAATTTGCAATCAAAAAAAAAAATCGACTTGATATGAGGGTTCAAAACCCTAGTCGAGGTTCCAGAAAGCCCTCGGCCGCCATTAAAGCTCTGAAAATTTGCAGAAACGAGCTTGAAACTTCACAAAATCATGGCAAAAGGAGATTATCGTGCATTTTTTACAAAAACAAGATTAAGACGCCTCAGGTAGGGCACGAAACGTGTCCAAAATGAAATGAAAAAACACACGAAATCTGAAGTCGTCGCTAAAAAGCACGGGCACAAGGAAGATCACAAGCTTCTATCGCAGAAAGAGACGAAATCCGTCGTGGAAGGAGACGTTGCAACTAAAATAAAACGCGAAATCGCGCGCCCAGTATTTTTGAGAACGTGTTAAAGAAATCGTGGCCTAAGAAAGGTTACATCCACGCCCAGGAGAGCTTCAAAAAGAAATGCGACCACAGCGTGCCCTCGCCACACGAAAAAGCACAGACAGACAAAGAAATCGTTGTCTGTAAAAAGGGGTCACGAAAAAAATGAGGGCAAAACACAGTGCGATCAGGGAGAACGCGGCCAAGGAAAACGTGCACCAAATCTGCAAAGAAAAACTTGTCCAGAGGTCGCGCAACACAAAAACGTGACTAGGAGTTTTCAAAACCAGCTTTGCAAATTACGCCAGGAATGAAAGCAAACGCGTTTTCAACATGCCCTCGATTTTCTTCTCAAACAAGCCCCCCAAAAACCAAGAGAACAGTCCCACAAAAAATTTCGATAAAAATTTCAAAAACTGGAATAATTTTGAAAACGAAATTATTAAATTTTTCGAAAAATATTTTTACTGCTCTAATACCATATTACACAGGTAATTGGTAAAATATTCGATGTATTAACAATGAGCAATGTGCTCAATAAATAGTTTACAAAATTTACAAAAAAAGGGAGTTTCTAAAAAGAAACTCCAGATAAGATCAGAGACGATCTTATCGCTAAATTACAATAATTTACAATATTGAGCATTAATAAATAAATAATAAACATTATTTTAATATTTTTAAGCAATACAAATCTACATTTGTCATTTTCCTATAATAATAAAGTGAGTCATATGATATGTTTTGAGGTTTCAATACACACTTCTTTAGTAAGGCACATCAACCTCACTGCGAACCTCAAACTACTTGCATGGCAAAAGCTTACCTAGGATGGGGAACTGACATAAGACATGGAATTCATTAATTTGGCTCTAGCAGATAAATCTGACTGGCAAGTAACAGCATGGATCCAGCAGCTTTATGGAGAACTACCTTCACATAATTCATCTCTTGAACACCCCTTTTGATCAGATTTTCACCACTCCTCTTTAACCTTTCAGAACGCCCATTCAAGTTATTAACAAATTATGGAAATCTGTGATGATCACAAGGCTGTGTTGTAGGATAATTACTGATTCTTGACCAACTCCACCACATGGATCAAACTGCAGATTGGCTGCTAGTTGAGGAACATCACTTTAGAAAGTTTTCTTCTTGTCAAATTCTGTTGTCCCATACAAGGGAGACTGTGGAAAGGGCACTCACATGGCTAAAGCAGGCTATGTCAACTCAATTTCCATCTATTTCATGGTTTTAACAATTTTCCCTTTTTAGTTTTTTGCTTTTCAGACTGAAAAATATATTTGTGGGGTTACTTTTGTCTAATCTCTTCAGTTCCCGTTCCAAAAGCAATAGACATGTGCCATTGGTGGTACTCACATCATACCCCTGCTTCTCTGTCTGTGAAAGATCTGACAGACACAGCTAATATTGTGTCACTAAATCAAAATATAAAGTAGTTGGATTCATGTTGTGGTAAAAGGTGATTAAATTCCATCTTTTGTAGCCTAAATTTATATTTTCAAGATTTGAGGCGTTGTTTTAGAGTAAACTCTGAGAAATAAAACGGTGTCCTAATTTCTGTCCCAACAAAAATGCCAAGAAACTGCAGAATAATATGTATTTAAGGCACAACATTACATACCACTGTAAAACCTAAACATACTACAATGACTTCCCTGCAATGATAATTAAACAAGTTAAGTAATTATAATTATGTGTGCAAGCATCACTAGAAACAATGATGAAATAAAATAATAAAGTAACAACAACAACATAGATACCTCTCCACTGAAATCAAGCCGTGGTTCCTCGTTCAGCAATTCTTCAGGATCATCCAACATATCAACAATGTGAGCGGTTGGATGCCGTCTATGATATTCACGGATCTGCACTCGAAGTTTTGAGATATTAGCAAAACTTGCATACATATTCGTGTACCAGAACCAATGGTCATTAATATCATCGGCTTTAAGCATATTTCGAGATTTTTTAAACAACAAACAAAATATGTAGAGCTAGTAAATCTCAAATTTGAAAGCTAACTGAAGAGAGATTTCATAGTTGAATATCTCAATCAAGAACCCTCTTAAGAAATTTTAAGCAGGAGATATATCACTTTGAACCAAAACCCAAGTAGGGTGGACATAATAGACATCCAGCTGGAGAAAAATAAATTAGATGCAAAAGGCAACTCAAACACAACAAGTTCTACCATTTTGACCTCAATGACAATACTTTAAAATTATGAATTAATTGTCATTTCTGTTAACATTTTCAATAACAATTAAAATGAAAGTTTATTATATTTTCAGATAAATGGCAACATGCCTACCTCTTTTAGTCAATATAAATGACAACATGCGCACCTCTTTTAGGCGGTCATAAAATGCACCGAAGACATTCTGACCACTCGCACCTTGACCTCCAAGAGCTGCAATTTCATCCTTCCTAGCATGATCTTTGTCTTCGTATATTTCAATCTGTTGAAATGCCACCACTCCACCAAGATTAACTAAAGTCCCTGAAACTACAATTTTCTACAAAATTTTCTCATTAATAGCTTAAAAAGGATAATGTAGGTAGATACTGACCAATTTTTGTGTTGTAGACATAATAGCATCGACCATATTGTGAACACGATGATTCTGATACAAGCGGTCCTTGTTTGTGGCAGGTTCTTTCTGGAGGTCCTTCACAATTAACCTCTCCAAACGTTCCACCTCCTCATGAGCACTCCTTGTCACATCCAAGAGCGTTGACGACATCCTTGTAAGGGATTTAAAATTTCAGAGCAGCTCACAATATGCTCTGTATTAAAAACCCTGAAGAAAAGACAAGAAAAATATCAATGTAACAATGAAATTGACCCACTTATCTCTTTAATATCCTTAAAACAAAACAAATAGATTGCACAAGTGAGTTAAGGGTGAAGAAGAAGCAAGCCTCAAGGACTCTTTCGAACTCTGCTTAAAATAGCCAGTTGCTTCTTTGATCTTTTATTCTTATTAAATTATTATTTCTAAATGTGCATATGGCTCCAGGCTAAGCAGAACTGCCATCACAATCCGTACAGTAGTGAATAAATATAACTTCAAAGACATTCCATTTGTTCAAAAAGATTCATTAAAGTTGCTTATCAGTTTCATTAAGTCGACTGACTGAGTCAATTTTACCTGAACCAGTCAACCAATGATTCTGGGTTCCAAAACCCAAAAAAGGATTCCTGTTACCTTACGGCCATTTGTAATTTATTATAACTTCCAAGAAAAAAAACATTGAACTTCAGAAAACTTTAAAGCCCCTTATAGCTGGCAGACTTGTGGTTTTGAGTTCTCTCAACTATAAAATTGGAAATGCATTCCTCATACAAAATATTCTACTTTTATTCCTATATAGAACAAACCCTGAGATCTGCTGTGACATAAATTGAAGCTTTGAGAAAGGAAAAACTCAATTAAGGTAAAGTTGTAAAGGCTGAAAAGTGTTTTCTAACAGGAACAAAAGTTCTGGCTAAGTATGAATCAAATAAGAAGCAGCAAAAGCAATGATAAAAATCAACATTGGAAGCAAAAATTGGATCCAAAGGAGCTACGAATTTTAAATAAGGGACCAAATGAGGCAGAAGAAAAATACAAGATCAAGCCAACCTCAAAACCACGAAGTGCAATGCTACATCCACAAAAGCAGGAAGAATATACCTACATCACAAAGACCTGAACACAAAACTTGTTTCATGAAAAAGCTAGTGGCAATCTAGCACATTGGCACAGACTCAGAGTGCTAAACTATTTTGACCTTGGAAATTATTCAAGACCTGTCATAACCAATGATTTTACTTTAACTGAAAGTAAAAAATACCAACTAAAAAGTAAAATGAGAAAATGTGTTTCAAAACCATAGATAAGTGGAGGCAAGACTGCAAGAATTCATTCAATTGAATTGAAATGTGACCTCTAAAGGGAAACATGACTTCTGAATGTGGGAATCCTATGACAGATTTGGGAAGGTCCTAGCTTGCTATGCTACAGACAGTAGCACTAACCACCTACTTGAACCTTCAATTCCTATAGGAAGGAGTGAAGCTACTGTCAAAATTAATTTCTAGAACCTACTAGTAGAGGCCAACTTGTGTGTGATTATCATCAGAGGAACTTGGAAGTCTATAAATTGTTCCAATCGGAACTTGTAGAGAAATGCAGAAGAAAACTCTCATTCTAGAACACTACTTCACTAAAATCTCTTCAAGTTGTAAATTGCCACTTAAACTAGTTGACAAATCATATGGCCAATCTAAGAGTTCTTGTCCCAACTTCAATCAAAGTTCTCTAGGTGTGCATTTGTGTCACAATTGAGGGCAGGATCGCATCACCTTAGGTGTGAGACCAGTAGGTGGAAGATACCCAAGGAAACTTGGGAAGAAAGAACTTGTATTTTCTGCAATAAGGGGTTTGTGGAAACGGAATGGCACTTCATCATGGAATGCACTGCTTACGAGGATATCCGTACTCAGCATGAAAATAGTTTGAAAGTTGACAATATGCACCAGCTATTTGAGGAAGATAAGATTAATCAGACAGCTAGCCTTCTAGTCAAAATTAATAGCAGGAGATCCGACTTGGAAAAGAGCATGAAGACAAATTAGGCCTCATTTGTCTCGGTCCCATAGACTGTTTAGTCGGGTGGACGTCATTAAAATCTTTCATTCAATCATTCATCAGCTCTAAAGATAGCTTACTGTTAAAAACATATTATTTTCGTGCTCATTCTTTAGCTGCTAGAGCAGTTGTATAGCCTAAGTAATGAGGTATTTTTTAAAATTTGGAATTTATGCTGCCATTGGGGATTTTACAGGTCTGGCCTGCTTTAGAGTTGATAGCTAATACTTAGATTGATGGCTCTGCAACAGTTAGTGTAGTATTGAGATGCCAGATTATAAGGCTCTTGTGACAATCAATATCTTTATAGTTAAAAGACTCTGCTAGGCCAAACTTTATTAAATTTTATTTGCCTATTAAAAATATAAACAATGAACCAAGAGGCAAGTTATGATGAATGAAATCAATTCTAACTCCACACATAAATTATATGACTTCCAATGAATTTTATCAATTCCTTGGTTCCCTCTATTTTATTAATTATTTCATTCACAATGTTCAATGCTTCTAAAATCGATCTTTTTTACTTTTCCACAGGTAAAACAAAGAATCCTGTACCCATGGACAATACCATTGATGAAAGAGATGAATTCTATGGTAATAGGAAGTTGGTTTGCAAAATCTATGAGGCATATATAGGAAAAACTGTAACCAAGAAAAAGAGTGAACCATAAAATCTGATAATATGTCAAAAGTTATGTTACCAGTTCTATTTTGGATCCTGGTTTTGGTTTGTGGATTGAGTTTGTGGATCCGGCAAAAAGAATTTTAAGGTCAGGTTCATTTTTGGGTTCACCTGTACATATATATATATACACAGACAGACACAGAGAGAGAGAGAGAGATTTATATATATAATATTTTCCCATTTTTCATTATATCCTAGAATTATCTATATTTTAATTAAAATACTAAACCATAAAAACATTTTATTAATAAATAAATAAAACTTTATCATCAATTTAATAATAACAATTAAAAAGACCTCCACAATTAAAAAAGGACTCTATTATTAGTTTTATTACTATAAATTATATTGTATAACAATTTTAATAATAGTCATACAATTGTCAAAGCACCTATTTTGTCCCATCTAATGATCAATTGAATGTACTGGAATCTATATAATATCAAATAGGAAATGGGAGTTGCAGCACCATCCATCATATATATTTGAGGCCCTACTATGGATTTTGCATAGAGGACAAGGGCACATTGTTGGTCTCAAAGCCTTGAAATACATCCATGTAGGTTTTGGTCGACATTTTTCTTGCAAACGTGAACAGGGAAAAGACCAGATTCACACAAAACAAACACAAGAGCTTTTAAAAACAAATTTCAATCATCAAAACTTAACGAAATCCTGTCTAGGTTCACCCAAGTTTGTTTGGGACGAACCCATTGTGATTACCTCAACCCCAATGCAATTTCACAGTCAAATCAGCCCAGATCACAAACTAGGTTCAAACTAAATCCAAATCTAGGGCTCCAAGGAACAAACTCGATAACATAGGTCAAAAGATAGAGGAAGAAAAGTCGCCCCAAATCAAAGTCACCAATGTTAAAGATTACAAAAGAAAGGCACATTTTTCTCCATACTAATATCAATTTGTTGTAGTATCCCATTTTTAGACTATTTAAATTGTTAACATTTTGCAAGTAATAATTTTGATTAGACTTGGACAATTGTTAATATTTGATGTAATAGAATTTTTGGATGTTATTCTGCAATTATTATGAATTATTATTCAATCTATTGCTGATTTTATGACATCTAAATATGTACTAATAATCTGGAATTTGTAATTTGGTATCAATGTTTGACATTCACTTTCTAAAGTTCATAAGCTAATTATGATGTTGATTTTATGTGTAACATTTCAACTAATATATTATTTGTCTCTCTGATGTGTGTACAAAGTTTTTCCCTTGCAAGGGAGAGTGTCGTGGGGGAGGATCCTATCACCACCAGTGTAGCGACTTGAATAGAGATAGGGTGCACGTGCAGATGGTGTGTGAATTTAGAATTGTAATTTTTTGTTTTAATGGTTGATTCGCATTCCCCAACAGCTATTTTTTCTTGTGTATGGTTGTTTTTTGTTATGCTGCTTATCATTGTTTGATTGTTCATGTGGTCACTCTTGAGTTGTTCAATTCTTGTGTCTTGATAGTTTAATTTTGAGCTATAGTCCTTTGACCTATATTATGTCTAGAGGATTTTCTAACTACTTGTATGGTGGTCTTGGAAATGATCATTTATGTATGATCGGTTCATAATGAATATTTTAAGCATAAGGGTTTGTAGATTTTTGTCTTAATCTAGTATTGTTTTTCTTGTGATTAAAAGGATTGATTACTACTATTATCTACCTAAGGAATGGTCATAATAATCTTCTTGAAATTTGGAAAAGAAAAACAAATTTAAAAGTTGGTTTGGTAGGCTATGGGCTTGGCCAGCCAACTCAGCTATGAGCATTTAATAACCATTAATATAAGCATTAATGTGGAGAGGACTTTGGATAAGGATCCATTATCGTTTTGAAAACCCTAAATCTAGGGAAAACATGGACGTTTTTTTAGAACAATCCAGTGTTATCAATTTGACCACCTCGTGAGGTTGGGATTGCTTAACAACATAGGCAGTGCTGTGAGGGTTGGCATCAAGTTCATAATGAGTTTGTTATGGTACTTCATGATTTCAACCTTTTATCAAGCTTTTGGCATTATTGTAAGGGTACACAGGTTAGAAACAGGGTTTTTCTCTGGATTTGGTTCTAGTGTGGTGAATGATGAGACTGCAAGAGATTTCAACACAATGTCACTCTACTGTTTCTAGCCAACCAGGTATGTGAATCCTCAAATTAATCTAATTTGTCTAATTGTTTATAAGCTAGAGATGTATATCTGACTGTATAGATAAAATGTCTTTTGAAGCGTTTGCTGGTAATATTGGCTGGGTTATTGTAGAAGTTTTGAGATATATTAAATCCCTAGACCCCTCACTGTTGTGTCGACTGTATCAACAAGCTAGCTGGGCACAAGTTATTAGTGTATTGTTTTGACTGTGGCATTATTGTGCTTGGCACTAGGCAACTAGGCATAGTAAAAAGGAGAAATGAATGGCTAAGATTTGATCTCTTTAGGTATTATGATTTATTGCCACAGGAAATATGTTGACCGGGTATTTTGAGAATGCTTGTCTAAAAACAGCCATGGACAGTAGTGCAATGAACAAATAGACTAATAAGCTTATTTTCAAATATTGCAGTACGACCGTAGTAATGAATGAATTACTTTATATATATATATATAGCTGTATGTAAACTGTCAAGTACGGTTGTATACCTTATAAGAATTACACAATGGTGGAAATTACTTTTGTTCACACAATTTCCTTGTCATTCCAATATTGGAACAAAAACACTATATCCACTGTTACATTCCTGTAGACAATAGATAACTGTGATTTCATATGAGCATGTGATTGAACATTATCAATTTGACAAATATGGTGGTTATTTGCATGGCATGGAATTAGATTGGTATTAGGCAAACATACTCAGATTCGTATAATTTTAACTGCTGCTTGCATGAAAAGGGAAAGTGAAATAGTAAATTCTGAAAGTGTTATATAGTGGTAATGTTTGGCAGGTAGTTGCATGTGGAAAGTCTGTCTGGAGTAAATCTTTAGAAGGATGGCACACCCGCTCTTTGATGATTTATTTATCTGAAACTCGTCTACTTTACAACATCAGGTTTAAGATGTTTAATCCTTGAGATTAATAGTATCACTTTGAAAAGAACCCATTGAGTACATGTAAACTGCTGCACAGATTTAATTAAAATCATGTTCTTAAAAAGTGTTTGACACGTTCTGAAAATCACGTTCTTAAATTCATGATAAAACAGAGTGAGGATTTATCAGGGCCTCTACCAATTCATCCAAATTGGTCAAATGGCCTTATGCAGAGGTAGCATGGTTGCAGATTTCAACTTCCATCAAACTTAGTTTCCAAGCTAACAGAAAGGAATCATGGGGCCTATGGGGGCCTAAACTAATCTTTCCAACTTATCCTGCAGACTGCGCATAGTTGAAGCTGAAATCCAAGAGTTACTGCATGGGACTGAAAACGAGCATTGTTGATATCATGCAACTTCTTTTGGATAGTGATGTGGTGGTCCTATTAGTGGTACTATGTAACATATTTGTACATGAACTGTAAATATAGGCACCATTGATCTACATGAATGTATTATGAGACCAAGACCTGCTCGTGGATTGTTGCTTGTACAGCCTTGGCCAAGGGGATTTGTTTGTGAAAGTACTATTGTTTTGTGAAAGAGTTGTAGTGGTCTCTGCAAATGTTGTAGTCATGTGGTAAGCTCTTGTGATCCCATCCATGAAAGGTAGTGTCCCACCTTTTTGCGGTGGCATACAAGGGGGCCATACAACTCTGTGGTTGATGGAAAAGCATTCCCATGATGCTCTCTCTCTTACATTTACCTTCTATTATCACTTATTTATACTTGTGTTTGGCACTTTTCCGAATTGAGGTAATATGGTAAAAAAGATTTAGATTTTCTGGTTGTACTTTGCTGGGAACTTGAAGATGATTCTCTTACTAATTAACATTCTCTTGAAGGTTTTGGTTGCATTATTTATTGATCAGAGCTACTAAAAAGAAAATCAGATTTCAGATTTCTTGTTAATGTATTGAGAGCATGATGTACTTGTTTTGTATATTTAGAATCTGTTCATAAGTTGTAAATTATATTGTATTTGTTTGGAGACAGCTGAAAGACTCGAATGTAATCTCACTTATGAATTTTGATAAGATTACCTTGCCGATTTACTGAGTTATCTTCTAATGTTATGAGGATATTTCTATGTTTAGGAAGTATATATACTAAGAAGAAGAAAATTTAAAAATCTGGTATTCTGTACTTTGGTAAAAGCTTTGTTATCTTCTCTATGCCCTATCTAGCTTATGAGAAACTAAACTTGAAAATTCTGCACTATGTGAAGTAGAAAATTAAGTAGAAAAATGAGTTTATGCTATTGTTCTAAGAACTTTACTGTCTGACATAAATTCAAAGTGCAAACCTATACTTGTAGCCTGTAGGAATTTGGGCATAGATTGAAAACTCAAAGTTCAATTTTATTCCAACTTAGAAAACCATTGAACAATAATCTATTTCTGTATTATCTAGTTTAGAATATAATTGTTCATTTAAGAAGAAAAAATATCCAGTGATAATTTTAATTGATTTTTCAAACTCACAACTTCCAGGTTGCGACATTTGTGAAGCTGTGATCTAGTTGTTGAGACTGGTTGCCACTGTGAAACTGACCTAGTTTTACCAACACTAGGTCTCATAGTCCCTCTCAATATGATACTACAACCAAAGAAACTTATGCTTTCAGTCTAAATAACAACAGCATTGTCTGCTGAGATAACCAAGCAAGCTCTCAAAAAAGGGAAGGCCACTTTGATACAGAAATGATGAGTCACCTATAGGTCGTGATGAGCTCAAGTTGTGAAGCGTTTAGGCTTTCATTGCAGATGCCAAAGATTCAAATCCCCAGAAGTCATAATAATGTGTTAAAATTGTGTAAAACAGCACTTCCAACCTTGTGAGCATGGAGTAGAATAAAAAATTTGAAAAACCAAGTCACCAAAGAGAATCGTAATTGCTATAAAGGACTAACAGACCGAAAACCTGTAGAAGAAATTACTGATAATTTCAATTCTCTATGTGGTTAGCTGAACGAGGCTTTTCACTTACTGTTGAGATTAATGCTACATGTTAAATTCATGGATTGTTATCCTATGTTTCTTGAGTGCCCTGTAATTACTCTATTTTAAAAACCTAGGTATCTTAACCCTACTACTGTTTTCCTTTTTTTTATTAAATGTCTACAGTCTCTTAACCCTGCTAATGCATTTTCTTTTTTTAAATACCTAGTCTCTTAACCCTACTTTAAAAACCTACAGTCTCTTAAACCTACCATTGTATTCATACCGTATAATGTGAATTCTGGCAACCTAATTTTAATAATATGCCGACATTAATGCAAATTCTTTTTTTCTTTGGCCATCACATATGTACGGTGTAGATTTGTTTCTGGATTTTGTAATTTCGCTGGTGGGAAACTTGAAGCAGTCACTCTCTGAGTTTTGCATTTTCGTTTCTTTCGTGATGCAAATCTTTTTAATCCAACAAACAAAAATATATATAGAATTGCAAAAAATATAGAGATGAAAATTCCATACCTGCTGCAGATATTTTCCTGTGCTGGAGGAGAAACAAATCGAATGGTTCAACCTCACGACCTTCGGCTACTTCTTTATTTTGCCACTACGTCGGTGATTGAATTTATGTTTGAAAAAAAAGCTAAAAACAAACAGAATTAAAATATAAAAAAAATCCCTCAACGTTCTTCAAGAATGTCTTAGGGGAGAGGGGCCCATAATGGAGCGGGTTGCAATAGTGGGGATAGTAGTCCTCAGTGGGCCCCATAGTGGAGCACTTAATATCCAATTGCAAAACACCTTTTATCCATAAAGTATGCAAAGTGACAAATCATGTGATGCCACATCAGCGCACCAATAAAACATGACTTGGTGCACCACTATCAATCTCGCTTTTTTTTGGGGCCTTTTTGGATACCTCAACAAAAATCATGTTGATGTGGCATTATATTTGATGATGTGGCCCTAAAACGAAATATAGAAGCACGAGTTGCCAAATAAACTGTTGTACAGAATTGGGAGTGATTTGAAATTTCCACGTAGGATTTTGAGAAAGGCAAAGTTAGGGTGCTCCACTATAGGCCCCACTCCCCTACCCGGGATGAAAAATTAGTACCTTCGTTTTGGGTTGATTTAATGACTAGTGTGGTAAAATAATAATTGTATGGAAGTAGTAATAATCTTAGTTTTATTTTTATGTATTCGATTGATTTTTTTTTTTTTTAATTTGATTTAGATTAAATTGTAGGGATGAAATTGATAGATAAGTTTTTTATTTTTTTTAAATGGGTTTGTTTATTTCCTTTCTAATTAATCATTAAGAACTTACTAAAGTGTTAAATATTTCAAAGGGTATTATATAAAAAGACAAATATGAATTCATAATGATTATGGAGAAAATTGTTAAGAGAACATCTAGTGCATATATATGGACATCAAAGCATTATCATATGATATCAATTTCTAGATATATTGTATGTCTATCTTATGTCTTCAATCATTGTTTCATACTATTGACTCGATAATAGGTATTTGACTGAAGAATAACACTCCTAGCCTAACAAGCCCCTAAACAATGTTTATCGATACCACCCCTCTTCACAAACAAGTTACAAACATCCAAACCAACAAGGTTTAGTTTGGCATTCACATAATTGAACTAGAGCAACAAATAGTAAAGTTACATGTCTAGAAATATTCTTCTAATAAGTCTTGAACTTCCATCATATTGGTGAGTCCATTTGTAGCATCTGTCATAGCAAGATCTTCATCAAACCTAGAGCTAGGTGACATTTTATTTATTTTAATTGTGTGCATTAATTTTAAAAGGTGTGATCAATCCTAGCCCTTTATCCTATAGTGTGTCATTATTCATCATGATTAATTGATTATCATAAGATTTTTATGTAGAGGAAGTATCTATTTTCTTTCATTTTTTTATGAATGTGGCATTCTTGCACCCCCTAGAGTTTTGTTCTTAGGGTTTGTTCCTTCTACATTAGAGTTCCAAATCTAATACCATTTATTGTATACCTTTCATTTCAAATTGTATTAGGGAGTGGACCCACCTTCCCTAGTGCCTCATTATTATATTTCAATCAGGGTTCCAACTTTTATTGCTTGATATATATTTGATATGTACATTTTCACTCATGTGTACTTTAGGTGGTATTGCTAGACCAATCACTATAAATTTGTATAGACCATTGTCTTTGGTTAATATGCATGCATATATTATAAATTTTGGCATGTTCCTACATTTTGTAATATGACATTTCATCCTTGATGCTCTTATATCTTTTTAAGCTATGGATGGGGATGTATTTTTTTATGGAGGTGTAGTTTCATCACGTATGTGTGTAATGAAATAGCTTACATGAGAGAAGAATATAATAGGAAGCATGTTACAAACATTGGATAATGATGGGAATAATAAGCCACTTTGAGGGGTGAACCTCCAAATATCTCCAAAGAGAACACAATTTACAATATGATGATCATAAACCAAACCATTAGCTCCAATATATACCCTGCATACGCCTTGCATGGCACTCAATCCTACTTACCTACCTACATAAGATTATATTAATGAGCATATAAGTTAATTAAGAATTAAGATAGTCACAATCCAACTACCCATAACCTTATGCACACTATAAGATTAAGGGTGTAGTACCTCCCCTTCAAACAAGAAATGTCCTCAATGCTAGCCAATTGTGGAAGCTTTTGCATAAAATATTCATGTCGTCCCACTATGACATATTTGACCAACAAAATCTTCCATTATGTGAGTGCCCTAGTCTTTAGCTCCTTGAGGCATGTCTAGAAAATTAACTCAGGATCTAAGATGGGCCTTTCCTCTACATCTAGCCTAGGTAGCACTGTCTATGTTAAACTTTTATGTTGTTCAAATTGTTGCTTCATTTTGTTATGTGTATTTGCCTTTTCTACCTTGTGACTAGAGAGTAACTCTTTTTGGTATTGAATTTGTTCATCCATTGCTATAACCTTTTGGTGTCCTTTCAAAAAGGAGGTGAAGGATGGCAGATGATACCTTGGCACTAATCAAATGCCCTACTTAGGATCTCTTTTGAGAGGCAATCATTTTGTCCTACCTTTCAAGATGGCTTATGAATTTAGCAATGTAGGAATATTTGATTGTTGTACTTCCAATAGTAATAATTAAGCCATACCTCTAGCTATCCTCTTGCTAAGTATCTTGTATACTTGTTGAGAGCTTACCATGTGGGGATACTTTACAATAACCACCTTAGTTTAATTTTTTTACCCTATGGATGAAACCACATGAATAGCTCTTGGAAGTTCATCTCAATTATTCCTAAGTTATTGAGCCATTAGATTCCCAAAATAATGCTTGCCTCAACCATAAGGATATCAATATAGGACAATCAAGCATGTAGTCTCCCATGACAAGCTTAATATTATGAAATTATCTTGAATAACTAATTGTACCTCCATCTGTTGGTATGTGAAGCCAATTTTCTTTATCGAGCATTGATTAAGCAATCATGTAGGCCTAATAGTTTAGATTGAAGGCCTAAAATCTAGGGGTCACAAGGGGGTTAGATGTAACCCTCTTGCCCACACTGAAGATAGTTCTAGAATGCCCTCCTTAGAGAAAAAAAAATGGACTTACTATTTTTGGCCATATGACATGCAGTTATACAACTCACCTTTTTTATTTTTGAAAAGTCTTCTTTGAAAAGGATTCAACAAATTAGATGTTTATGGTTCAATTACTCATTTTTTTGAGATGAATTGTATATTTTTGTAACAATAAATTAATTATTGAGATAATAAAATATAGTGAGACCTTTGCCCATATATTTTTTAGTACATTATTAAGTTTCCACGTAAGTATATGTGTTCTTGGTTTATTATTTTATTTTGTTTATTTATGTACTATCAAATTTCTCAACACCATCTACAATCATAACCTAAAATACAAGGGTTAGTGTCATGCCCAAAAATTTAAGCTAGAAAAACCCAACATTTTTTTTTTGTTAACATTAATTTAAGTATTTATTCTCTAAGGATTTGAAGTTCAACAATTAACCCTGATATAGGTTGCACACCATTCATAGCCACCTCTTGACCCAAGTGTGGGAGTTAGGGGGCATCGTTCAATTGTGAAACTATTTTTTATCATTATTATTAATGATATTAATATTGACAATAATAATAAAATATGTGTTACTATTACTCTCAAAATTAATATCATCATTGCATTTACTATTTTTTTATTTGCTCTATAACATTAGAAGTTATTGATGATGTTATCATTACTAAAAACGTTGATTTCCTTTAGTTAAAATCAACACTAACATTAATGCAAAGTTTCATATTATTAACATTATCGCTACCCTTTTAAAAGAATAAAATTATCTCGCTAATATTAACATTTTATGACAATATATTATTATTAATATAATTGTTAATGCCATTACCAATGTTAATATTAATTTTAGTCGTATTAACACCCATAATACTTTTATTGTAATTATCAGTATTGAAATTTTCTACAATATTAGTGTTTATATTATTCTTGATGCTAATACTAATATTTTATTTTCCAAATTTTCTTCTTACTGACTCACCCACATAAGGATAATGAAAGGGGATTACCTCTCTTGTATCACTTTCAAAGGGCTTGTTCAAATGACTAATTTAACAAGAGCTACAGAGCAGCGAAGTTCTTGCCAAAAAGTTTTAGAATAGTTTTGTTTGTATTTGTTGTGTTTGTTGTGTTTTAGGAACAATTGGTCAGGATAAAACAGTTGTCACCTAAATTTAGAAATTTGATCATTAATAGAGTCAACTTTGTCTTCCATTAGAAAATGACCCTTATAACAAAAAAAAATTGCTCACTTCAAAATTCTGAGATGCTTTGGTTGTGCTTTTAGGCCATGAAGAAAGTGCAATTTACATGTTGCCAGCATTATGTGAATATTAATGAGTTCAAATATTTCATTAACCATTCAACATATATGATAAAAGATCCTCTTTAAAAAAGAAAAGATATAAATCCTCTTTAAAAAAGAAAACATCTTTAGAACTTTCATTGTAAGTAGAGTCATGTATAACTAACCTACTTAAATGTTACAGTTTTCTACACAAATGATAATGTTCCCAAAAAAGGGGCAAAAGGAGTAATCTATTTTCCTTTGCATGTTTAAGTTGGCTTAGTGTTTTGGTTTTGTTGAGTTGAAGCATGGTTTCTATGATATGAAGTATTGTTGGATGGCTCTTGTGATGCAAATTCAATCAATCATGTGTCATTAGGAATATGTTATGCCTCTTACAGGCTAAGGTGATTTCTTTTTATCTTTGGAGCATACCATGTGAGGAATGATGCATAATTTGATATGATAGTAGTGGATGGAATGAACGTGAAAGTGGATTTATATAAAAAAGAAGGATGAGTAGATGTAATTAGAAAAGAATTAGAAAAATTACAAACCATAAATGAGAGATGAAAAAAAATATAATAATGAAACACAAATTTTTAATTTATTTAAAAATAATGACGTAAATTACAAAATCTAAATCTTAAAGTCTAACAAATAAATTGCAAGAAAGAAACGAGACTACCAAGTAGAGGTATGTTTGCTCTACGTAGCCTTATCCCCTTATATTAATGTAAAACTTGGAAAGTTTTGGAGTTAGATTAGGTTTTGATTTATGGAATAATGATGTTTATAGAAGACTGAGGAATGATAATGGACAAAAAATCAAACTTTAATTAAGTAAATATATATCCTTAATGATTCGATGATTTTAGGAATTTAGCCTTTTCTTTTTTATAAGTAAAACGCAGGAAAGCTGCATATATTAATATCGAAAAGAAATTACATTTGATGGTTTCATCTAGGCCAAGCCAGCCTCTGGAATTTCAAGGTTACAAAAAACAAACAACAAAAAATGCCTTATTTCTCGCTTACTACTTCGAACAAACACCACCCACCAAAACTGCCTGCCAGCCACCATATTGTGCTACTAAGCATCCTCATCGTAGAAGCTCATTGTCTCCACCAAGGCGGCGAATTTTCGGCACCACTAGATATTCGCCACCTCTATCAGCCCAAGCCATTTGCTCAGAAACTTGGCTCCAATCCTTGCCCAGTGTCTGTGACACTCTAGCTCTTCACCTTCCACATCCAGGATGAACGGATGCCAGTCTACCTACACTCCTTGTTGGAACATTTTTGTTATATCATCTGGAAGGGGTATCCCCACGTCGAGCCTAGCCACTCCTACTATATCCAAATCATCCACCAACACCGCCGCCTCGAAGACCATTTGCAACAACACCAAGCACCTCACTTTTGGAATGTTCAAGTCCAAAAGCAACACCAAAAATCACAATGATATATCTGAATTGACTTTTGTTTTATTGTTGGAGAAACATAACCAACGCTCGAGCACCATCCTCACTGCCTCGAGGCACAAGATGTCGGTGTTAAGGCATATATTTTTTAGCCTCTGGTCTAAAATGAAACTTGTAAATGTCATCTCCTTCTTTGCACATTTTAGCTTGATTGGGGTCTCCATTTTGTGCAATATAAACACAACGGGCTCTGCTTAAAAAGATTGGTCCCTAACACCATCACCGAGAGGCTAGCTTGCATCTTAATTGCCTTATGTACCTACCTCCACTCTCGGCCCCTTCCTCTGACAGAAATGCATATTGTGAGCTCCAAGTGTGTACTTGAAATCATTTTGTTTCTAAAAACAAATCAAGCTCCTCATTAGATACAATCTTTTTTTGACACTCATTGAATAACATTCATAACCTTTGCTCATGCGGGCTTAATTGCATATCTTTAGTCGATGTTATCTGACAAACTATCCTCTATGGAGTGATGGCACTACCTTTAGTTGGTGGAGTTGACGGGAGGATCAGACCACATTCCACATCATATGATGATGCCAACCTACCATTTCCCATGTATCGAGTTGGCCATCCTAGCACAGCGACCCCAAAATTTGGCACATGGGCACCACCCTTATCCACCTGTTGCACCTTGATTTTTTAAGGAATCCGCCTCCTGATTGCCTTCTCTATATACTTGGTTTATGGTATTGCTCTCAAAGGTGTTTAGTAATTCTTCTACTTGCTCAAGGAGAGTATGGAGCTTCCAATTAGGAGTTTTGCCTTTCCTGAGAGCATTCACAACCAGAGCAGAGTCTCCTTCAATAGCTATTTTGTTCAACCCAAGATTCTTACATAAATTCAGACCATGGATGACTGCCTTGATCTCTACTTCATTGTTTGTTCCTTCCAACAATTGTTTAGCAGAGGAGAGAATTATTTTTCCTTTCCAATCCCTTATTATGCATCCTGCTCTGAACGGACTTGGGTTCCCCTTTGAGGCCCCGTCAAAGTTAAGCTTGCACCATCCTATTGGTGGGGGAGACCAAACTATGGAGGCTCTTTCCTAGCTTTCCTTGCTACCTCCATTCCCTACCCATGACAAAATACGTAGTGAGGGCCACGCAAAACACAACCTTGCATCCCATTTTGAGAAGTATTTGCACGTGACACTCTCTGATCCAATTTGGCATTCATGGTTTCTAATATTACTGCCTCCATCTTGTTGAGGAGAGACACTGATCACATTTTCTTATCTTGGAAAAGGTGCATGTTCCTTTTTTTCCACAACTCCCATACTAGTATTGATGAACTCACAATCTAGACATCCCCAAATACCGAATTCTTGTTTAGGGTTGGTCATGACCTGAACCAACTGAGCAGATCTTTTGGCAATGCACAAGCCCATCCCAGTCTTGCACATAGCCAGCGCCAACATTCTTGTGCATATTCACAACCCAAAAGAAGATGACTAGTTGATTCCTCCTCCTGTTCACATAGAACACAACGAGAAGGGCCATGAAAGCCCATCTTTTGAATTTTTTCTGCTATCAGGATTTTGT
Organism: Sequoia sempervirens; assembly: GCA_007258455.2. Taxonomy (NCBI): domain Eukaryota; kingdom Viridiplantae; phylum Streptophyta; class Pinopsida; order Cupressales; family Cupressaceae; genus Sequoia; species Sequoia sempervirens. The sequence goes on along the minus strand of VDFB02105785.1, from coordinate 210,843,495 downwards.
TTTGTAGAGCATCCCATGTGAAGGTTCCTGCTTTAAGTAGGCACATGCTGCTCCAACACAGTTGCAAAGGAAGGCTCTCCACTGTCCTTACTTTTTCATTATATAGCATTTTATAACCATCTCTCGCATTGTAAGTGCCTGACTTGGACCCTGTCCAAATCACTGTCAACTCCACTTTAGAGAGATATTGTTTTCTTGCTTAGGGCTTCTTTTAAAACGTGAACTTCCCCAATGGGCAGATTTAGTCCTAAGAGATCTCTCCATTTCCATTTGCAAGTTGTATTGCTGCTATCTGGGGTTAAGTAGTCTTTGACCTTATTGCCCTAGAGGGATTTGAGTGTTCTCTTAACTTCTTCTACCTCAATAAGGTTGTCCAAGCTAGGAAGGTCGACCCATGAATCTTCCCAGAAGAGAGATTTGTTGCCATCCTTAATGTCCCAAGAGATATAATCGCATATTACTGCCTTACATCTTTGCAGGAAATTCCATATTCTAGATCCAGGCAAGGTATTGGATATTGTGAGAATGTTTCCCCCAAACTCGTTCTTGAGGTATTTTTGGTGGAGAATCTTGGCCCATTTGATCTCTGGTTCACTATGCATCCACCACACGAGTTTAGCTCTGAGGGCCTTGTTTTGTAGATCCAGATGTTTAAACCCAAGCCCTCCATCTTCTTTTGATCTGTACACTTTCTCCCATGCTATCAAGGCAATCTTTCATTTTGTCATCATTCCCTTGCCAAAAGAATTGCCTATAGATCTTTGACAATTTGGAGACACTGGCGCTAGGGATACACAAAATGGACATCAAGTATATTGGGAGGGCTGAGAGGATTGACTTGATTAAGGTTATTCTACCTACCCATGAAAGCCATTTCACCTTCCAAGAGTTCACTTTTGTACCTGTCTTCAAGCTAAGTGGATCCCATAGGCCAGTCAACCTTAGCCCCTTCACTAGGGGTATGCCCAAGAAAGTGCAGGGAAGTTCTCCTTTCTTGAATCCCAAGACTCTCAAAATCTCATGCTCTTTCTGTGCAGGGGTGTGAAAGAAGAATATTTCAAATTTCCTTGTGTTTACCATTTGTCCAGATGCCTTGGCATATTTTTCCAATATTGATCTCAAGTGCACTGCTTCTTTCCTTTTTGTTGCTCCCAGTAGGGATGTGTCATCAATAAATTGCTGATGAGAAACCGCTTGTAACTCACTTGTCACCCTCACCCCTTCAATTTGAGATGAGCTAATGGCCTTAGTGATGGACCTTCCAAGTGCTTCTGCCATCAAAATGTATAGGAAGGGCGAGATTGGATCCCCTTGGTGTAGTCCTCTTGAAGCTTCAAAAAAACCTTCCGAGGAGCCATTTACTAAAACTGATTATCTCAGAGAAGAAATGAAAGTGAAGACCCAATTCATCCATCTCTTATTGAATCCAAATGCCTCCAAGTCTTTGAGAAGAAACCTCCAATCCACCATATCGTATGCTTTTCTAATGTCCAATTTTATTAGCATACTAGCCTGCTTGTTTTGTTGGATCGAGTGAATTGATTCTTGCATTATGATGACTCCATCAAGAATTGCACACCCTGGGACAAAGCCTATTTGTTCTTCAAAAATCACATGGGGAAGAACGAGTTTTAGTCTATTAGCCATCACCTTTGTTAAAAATTTATAAAGAGTGTTACATAAAGATATTGGGCGATAATCATCTAGTGAATTTGCTTCCTCCTTCTCAGGCACTAGAGCAATGAATGTGTTATTAACTTCCTTCAGGAGGTTATCAGAGTTCCATGATGCTTCAATTGCCTCATATATTTCATCCCCAAACAAGCCCCAAAAACACTGAAAGAAGCTCACAGGCAGACCGTCAGGACTTGGCGCTTTTTCTGGGTGTAGCTAGAATAAAGCCTCTTTTATCTCTTCCTTTGAGAATTTCTCATTAAGCATTTTGTTTTGGGCTTCTGATACTAATTTCAGAATGTTGCTTAGAAGGCTTGTTGATTGGACAAGTTTGAACCATCTAAATTGTTGAGGAGATCTGTGAAATAATGTACTGCTTCCTTAACTATCTCACAAGGATCTTCAATGACAGAGTCATCCCTTTTCTTAAGGCACATGATTGTGTTTATGCTTTTGTGCTACCTTGTGTTGTTGTGGAAGAATTTTGTGTTCTTATCCCCTTCTTTGAGCCATACCTCCCGAGATTTTTGTCTCCAAAAAATTTCTTCTTTGGCCAACACATCCTCATACTTGCCCAACAGCTCCTTCTCTTTATTATAGTTATGACTATCTATTCCATTTTGCATTATATCCTCTTCCACTTCTTGGAGTTCCTCCTTTATGCTCTCCTTTGTCTCAAAGATATTTTTGATGGTGTTGGTATTCCATTCTTTGATCTTCTATTTTAGATATTTTAGCTTTGATGTGAGACAAAACATTTTTGATCCATTAATTTGAAGATCTTTCCACCACTCCTCCACAAGCCCCGAGAATGATGGGTCCTTGAACCACATATTTTCAAATTTGAAGGGGGAGCGGGATGACCTCCTGTCTTCCTGAATTACTAACTTAATTGGGAGATGGTCTGAACCTGCACTTGGAGTGATTGAGGCTTCAAAGGTATATGGAAAGATGTCTAAGCCTCCCTAAAATAGAAACCTATCTAGTTTCTCTGTAATCATCCTTGGGCATGCTCTTTTATTTTCCCAAGTGTATATGCCTTTTCTAAAATCTATATTCAACAAATGATTTCTTAAAACCTAGTCTCTAAAGTCTTTTTGTGATTGATTTTCTTTCTGGACTCCTCCTAGCTTGTCTTTCCCTTCCAAGATCACGTTGAAATCTCCTACCAGTATGAAAAATTCTCCTTGTTTGAGGTTTAAGAATTCCTTTATTTCTTTCCACAAGTTGTGCTTACTTATGCAAGAGTTGGGCCCATAAACGTTGATTAATCTGAATTTTAGGTTGGAATGCACACTTCAGACTAAACAACACTGCCAACATGGCCTTTCTAACAGTATTTCAACTTGCACCATGTTGGGTATCCAGAAGAGGGCTAATCCTCTAGAGGCCCCACTCACTTGAACTCCGTCCACATTCCACCCCATGATCTTTCTTCTTATTACTTCCAATTTTGGCTGGGTGAGTTTTATTTCCTGTAGCAATATCAGGTCTGCCTTAGCCAAAAGGATTCTCCTCTTGACCAAGCATTGTTAGGGGCGTTTAAGCCCCTAACATTCCAAGAAAGGAGCTTCATGGCTCCTTGGGAGGGGGAACCCCTTCCCAGAGTTCAACAAAGTAGTTATCTTTTGTTGTCCTTTTGCATCTCCATCCATTAGCCTGAGTTCTTACAGTGATTTCCTTCCTCTAGATTTTACTTTTCCACAATCCGGCTTGGATTTGGAGGAGGGTTGTTAGAGAATTCCTAGCTTGGTCATAGGTGGAGAGTCCTCCAGATGCTCATTTGATGCTTCTGCTGCCTCTAGCATCAATTGTTGCACCACTGGCAGCCAAAGCTCATGAGACAATTTTTCTGGAACTAGATCCATATCTGGATTTCCTTCTTCAAACCCCATGACAATATTCAAGAAACTTTCATTTATGTCCTCCTTCACCTTTGAAGCCATTTCCCACCTTTCTCCTTCTTCCTCTACTGGAATTGGAGGAGCATTCCTGAGAGCTTGTGGATCTGCTTCAACCTCTTTTTCTTTAGACCTATTATGCCCTTCTATGGCCATGATTTTATTTGAGATTTCCTTTTCCAACTGCTCAATGTCGATCATCAAGCTTTTCAACTTTTCCAAGGAGAATGTCTTGCCCTTTGAACTGATAGACGATCCAATGTTAGTTGCTTAGATCTCCCTGATGCCTTTTGTCTCCTTTGGCTAACTTGCTATCTGCTCCTCCTCCTAGATTAATCTAGGGTATTGTTTCCCAAACTAGCCATTGTCCATGTGTTTTGTCTATGGCTTTCCCAGATTCTCTTGAGCAACTCGCCACATATCTGGTGCTTAGTTTACAACTCCCTCCTTTCTTGTCTACTAAAATCTTTTGGATCTATTCCCCTTTTGCAATGAGGATTTCCAAGTTATCCAAAAACTGAAATTCAGAGTTTAATTCTACTAGAATTCTGGCCATGCCTGATTTTCCCATGAAGAATTCCTCCTCTATCCCCATAAAAGTCCCTAGGGCATCTCCGATTTTACTAATTATTTCCTCACTCTATAATTCTGCAAGGAGGTCTTCCAGAGTGATCCAATAGGAGAGATATTTGGGTTTATGTTTTCTAGGATCGAAATAAGGTTCCCAGACCAATTTGTAAAAACATAAACCCTTATAGAATAATGGTTCTCCAAATAAAATTTTATCTTTCAATGAGCGATTTTCACATTCTATCAACTAAAAATTATCAGGTAGGGTTTTTTCCCTTACCCGACCTTCGAAGTGAGCCTCAAGCTAATCCACCAGCTCTTGCACTGGAGCTTCTACCCCCATCCACTTCATGAAAAGGCCACAATCCTTCAAATAGTCCCATCTCGATTGCAAGTAACTTGATGCTATCGAGAGGATTTTCCATCTTTTGTCCGAAGGGGAGAAGGGCATCCCATTTTGCATTTTTGATTTTGGGACCCATACCTTAGGGTTTTGATCCGCTTGTCTTCGCCCATTGACCACTCATGGATGCAAACGCTTCTAAATTTCTTTTGTATCCCACACCACCGCTCTTCTATTTTTCGGATGAAACGGAGGTTTGCCATGCCTTTCTTTCCTTGACCACTCATTCCGGTATACAGGACGCCTATCCTGCTGCCACAAAAGGTTCCTTCTATCTGGATAGCGGGGGTGTTGAGTAGCCTATATTTGGTTTAATCTTCTTCCCTCAAACTGCTTTGTCAGATTTTTCTTCCGCCAACCTACTGGTTTTGCCCTTGCGGATTCCCTTGAGAACGCTCCTACTTGCCCACCTAGCGCCACTGTTGCTGCTATAGAAAATCTAGCTCGTGCTCCATTTTTTTCGAGGTGTCTGAGTGTAAGGTGGAATTTAGCCTTTTCTTACTTATATATTTAAATGTTTTCAAGAATAGTTCTATTTTTTTTGTTATGTATGCTATGTTTTAGCATAGCCATTATGAAATTCTCCTTAGATACCCAAACTAGCTAGGCCCTTTTATGCATTTTAGGTGAGTATCCTAAAGAGGATGATATGTCAGTGTGTGTCAGTAACAGATAGTTAATTAATGGTGTAGTCTCAAATCAATTTGGTGGTACAGCAAGGTTGAGCAAGAGTTATCAGCAAGTTAAAGGAGATGACCCTTTCATGGTTTCTACTAGATCCATGTCATGGTGTGAAGCTGGTAACAAGTATCAGACAAAATTCTTTGATGTTAGCTTTTCAGCTCCCCTAAATTTGGGTGGGGTAGAATCCCTATACATGAAATACACCACTAATTGTGCCAACCCTAGACATCCTCCTATCCCATTTGGAGCCTACAAATACAACGCCCTTCTAATTAAACACTCTTATATGTTTATGACTTCATCTACTCAATCACTTAACCCAAAAAATTTGATCAATAAGAAGTTGAAGTTAAAACTTATAGCAACGAATGGATCTTTGCTAAGTATACTGTACACACACCACGAAGTCCCACACAAAAACACAAAAAGCGAGAGAAAGAATGGTATGTACTCTACACTTTTAGTTTTGATCACGACTCTCTAGTAAGTGGTAGCAGGAAATACAATAGAAAAGACAATTATCTATAAAATGGAAAAAATAAAAAGAAAGGAAATTGAGAAGAGAAGCTTAGGTTTGTGACACACCATGGTTGAGAAAGGAGAGATGTACATGCAGAAATTAATGGCTGTTGCAACTAATCCCACAAACAATTTCCTTGTATTGTGATGGTGCATCGCTAATAAAGAGATAACTGCCACTATGGTAAACAATGCCCAAATCCCAACAAATATTTTCAACATTTTGATTTGCCACACAACAACAATACAAACACTGAGACCAAGGAAAACTTCAAAAAGAGAAGACTATAAAAAGATGGAAATTGAGATGTACCTTGGGCTTTGGCGGGGCATATATTAAGAATACACAAATGTACAAGAACTCTAGAGCAGCTCCTGCTCCATTCACTGTTACAATCAAGATATTGTTTGTAGTGATGAAGGGAAGGCCATACCAGGTGTACAAAAGACAATTTAGCATGGTGAAGGCGTAGGGAACGCTTGAGAATTCCTCTGTAGATCCTCTCTTTTTTATTTTGTAGAATGTAATCCTACCCATTACAAAATAACCCACCACTAAATTTTTTTCCAATCATACAAATAATTATATCATAAATGGAAATGTCAGTTCTTTATATCCAACTGTTCCCAAATGTTGATAAAAAAATTATACACAATTTAATCCAAAAATAATAATGTTTAATGAATTATGAAAATATGATTTTATTGAAATAAATTCATTTCAATTCTTTACCATAGAGTCAAAAGCTACATATATAGAAACACAGTCACATAGGGGCCAAAAACAGGGCCAAAGCCATGATGTTGCCTGAAATTCCATTCAAATATTAGTAAAACAACAATAGTTAGAGATTTTAGATTTTCATCATGAAATCTAATATAGTGTATCTAAATATCATTCCTAATGGGTGAAATATTAACTTACTAAAAGCTTACTTTTGTTCTTTACTGGAAAAGATATCTAGCTTACCAAGCAAACTGAATGTGAAATGTAATGCATCCTTCATTGTTTCCAAAATCTAAAATTTCTTCCTCCTCTAAATACTAATTTTAAGAATTTCTTCTTCCTTAGAGCTAATGGAAATGAAGATATGAAGCAGTTAAAGTTATCATGGGTATACAATTCTAGGTTATACTCTTGTCATTTTATCATTGAAAATGAACTGAAAGACCCCCAAGGTTACTATGTTAGGTAGGAATTTTGTCACTATCACATTCCTTAACCCCTATTCAAATTTATTACGGTCCATTTTAAGGCTACCACTTTCTTGTTAACAGTAAAAACATACTTAACAAAAAAGAGTTTTTAAATATTTTTAATTGAACAGGCAAGGTAAAATACTTGAAATACCATGTGTTCTAGCGATGTCACAACTTATGCAAGTGTCGGTGATTTGTTCTAGTGGATTGATAAATCCATAAATCAAACAGGGGAGCATTTGTTTTCTAATGAAACAAAAGCCAACAAAATTAAACATGGTACTTATTATTAATAATGTGATGACGCAGTAGTTGAGTACCTAAACACGGTCAAATTGTTTCTTTTGTATAGCAACAATATCAAGCCTAGTTAATTGAAATCAATGGAAAATCAAATACCCTAACAAAAAACAAGAGTTTAATGTGAGGCTGAAGGATATAAATTGAAGGAAAACCAAACAAATATGAATGGACAGGAATACCTCGCAAAGTAAACCATTTCCTCTTGCCAATGCATGCACAAAGATATTGTAGTTGGTTTGTTTGCTCTGAATATCAAACTATCAGCTTCGCACTTGATAACAATTTTAGTTTTGTCGACCACATTCCAACAACCAATGCCTTTCCATATGCCACTATTATCGCCATTATCAAAATTGTTCCGTATAAATTGCCCTTATCGGTCAAAACTTTCCCGCCAATTACATTTAAGAAAATTCATTTCTCAAATATGTTTTGTTATATAATTTGCATCTACACTTTAATAATATACAAATATTTGTTAAATACAAAACAAATTGAATTTTGATTGATTAGAAACATAAGTATTAATAGCTAGTTAAAAAAATATATATTAGATTATTAAAAATTAAAATATAATATTATAAAATTATTATCTAATATATTAAATTATATATTAAAGTTATATATGCTACATATATATATTATAATATAATTCTTGATAATTTAACATATTAGTATAATATTTCAAAAATAATTCCATAATATAATATACTAAAAATATATTAAATGTTATATATTATATAGTTTATACATTTTAATTTGTTATTGGATTTTTTTTCATATACTATATAATAATTTTTTAATTATATTTTAAGATGTAATAAGTAAATAAAATTTTAGAATGAATAATATTTTGTTTCACTTGAGTTAAAAAAGGTAGATTAAAAAGTAATTAATTTAGAGTCGCAGAAAATAAATTTTGAATAGTTAGAAAAAAATCATATAGAAATTGTTAAAATATTTTGGATAAATTGATTCAAATGCAAAGATTAACATGTTGGTGTAAAAAACTTTGAAAAATGCTTCAAAAACTGCCATAAAAAATTCCCCAAAATCCGCCTCTCTTAAAATTTTTTAGCCAAAAAAATGCCTTAAAAATTGTAAGGAGAGCATCAAGATAAAAGCCCATGCGTATCCTCCCTATTTTTAAGCACTTGTATGAACCCTTATAAAATCCACATGGAAGTGTCAGTTAACAACAATGTATCCTTTATTCCAATCTAGGTATTGTGTGTATCTTGAATGTCAGAAAAGCATCACATTACAACCAATTTACTTTTTTGCACTTATCTTATCTTTAATTCAAATTTGGGTATGTTATTCTGAAATAAAGAAGAGTTGCATATAGAGTTAGGCATTGGTTTTAAATTTTAAACCAGACTTGTATACATACATACTCAAAATATATATTGGGACCAACAATTCATTAGTAATAATTCTATTGATAAATAATATTAACATTAGCCAAAATATTATTAGCACTTAACCAACATTAAATAAAATTTGCATTTTATTTTATTTTATTTATTTATAATTAGATCTTAGTAATAATAATAATATAATTATATATTTATTAAAATGATAATAAATAATTTTTTAACATGCTCATATTAAGACATTGGCCAAAACATATGATAATATTACATTAAATCTCAATTAGCAACCTTGATATTACTCTCCTTCAAGAAATGTAATAATTTTAGTTCATCCACATTATTATTATGATTAATGAAAATATTGATATCATTATTTAATCTCATGTTTCCAAAATTAACATTATTATTTACACTAACAATATTGAATTTCATTATTTCATATTAAAATTGTTAATGCTATTGTTCGTGGACCAAAACAATATTGTTAGATATTAAATTATCATAATAATATTATTATCCTTGCATGAGAATAATAAATTTTATTATTAAAGGCAATAATGCTTTTGCCTTTAGTTTGTCCCAAAAAAATCGAATAAGAATAATATTGTTATTTCACCAATGCATAATCGTTATTTTAATAAGATTATTACTTTAACTATGGGAATACATGCATACCTATGGAGATACTTATTCCTTAACCTACCATAGTAAATTTTTTGATAGAGCTAAATTTTTTTTGTACGTATAAGAAACATGTAACTCCTGATTTGATCTACCTAGGAATTGACATTCATTTATTATTGGCTGAGGAAATAATAAATGGTGGCGTGACAACATTAATGTTTATGCTTGGAAGGGAGCAGTAATTGATGGATTAAGTAAGTCTTTTTTTTTTAAATCTTTTAACTAGAGTTCACGGGTTATGCTTGGCCGCCCTAGCAACTTACTCATGCGGCAATGCGATATGCCACAATTAGATAAGTGAACTTTCTTCCATAGATTTTATATCTCCATTCTATTTTTAGGGGCCCATGGTAATCTCTATCCCTAAATGTCTTTATATTGCTTTCTTTTTTGTTCATTCTTTCACTATGCATGGTGGCACCCAATAATGGTGTATGGGTTTATTTCATCTCTGCAAATTTATGGTTTAACTTTATCTATTTTACGATTTCACTTTTATTTTGCAGATTTGGAGGAGGATTGAAGGTAGCTCTTGTTTTGCTAGAAATTTTCATTCTTTAATTCTTTGCTCACTCCTTACCTTCATTATCTTCATGTATTTTCTCATTTATTTTAAAATCTTACCTCATGTTCTCATGCGGTTGCTTAGCTTGTTTTGGCTAGCAGCTACTATTCAACTTATTTAGGAGTTATTTGTGGAGCTGATGGCCCCATGAATGCTTAATTTTTCTGCTTATTTTTAAACAGCGAGCTTAAATTTGTATTAATAGTATTAATAATAATTTGTACAATAAAAAATTAGAAAAATAAAAATAAAATCAAATATTAAAAAAGAGGGAAAAAAATTTGTGGAGCCACATGGATTGTTAGCAATATGTAATTGCTGCTTATTTCCAGCCCCCCTCTTTTTCCACAACTTATTTTCAATTCCTAAACAATAGTTGCTCCATTAAAATAGGAAAAGATTCCAAATTATCCTTTCCCAACAATAAAATTAATGCATGGGAACACCCCTACTCCTTAAATTTAAGCAGAAAATAGAGTTAAGCAACCGCATAGGAACATGAGGTTAGATATATATGTATTAGAGTTTCTATTTTAAATTACATGTAGATATCAAATGTATAATAGCAACTATATCCAAACTGAAGTCTTTTTTGTTTGTTTGTTTGTATTGATATGCTAGCAGATTTAGTTGTCTTGTTAAAATTATAAATTTATCTATGATTGCATTCACATTTTTCTACGCATTAACTCTGTACCTATTATTTTCTTTTTTATTAACCCTACCCCAAATAAATCATACATTTTTCACCTCTATTATTGTTTGCAGCACACAAGAGTAAGTTTGCATTTTAAATTCAATACATTAAATTTATTAAATTTTCTTTTGTTTTATAAAAAGAATTGTTGTGCAGATTCAAAAGAACATGGAGGGGGGGGGGAGTTTATAATTGGCTGCCCTATTTTTGTGAGAAGGGTACTTTATCTAACTAGTTCATTTCTTAGCTAGTTCTCCAATAAAGTCCTCTTCGCACTAGCTTAACTTTACATAGGGATAAGGTGGTTGAGCCTTTAATGAAATGAGTTGTCACACCTCATAGAATGACAATACTTTCCATAATCTGGTTGCATCTATCTCTCCCCTCAACCTATATAATTAAGGCATTCCCTTTGTAATATCACACCATTTATTTCAATTCTCAAGCTCATAGAAGCTTTGCATTCTCTTGAGAGGAATACAGTTTATTTTTGTATTTGCTTTCCTTCAGTCATTTGAATCTTGGGTAGGCTATTTAGCAAATATTACATGGTATTAGAGTAAAAATGAGTTGTGGGTTAGCAATATTATAGAAAATTTGGGAGTGTAGAGTTGTTTTTTCAAAGCACTAAGTATGCTCTTCTCTTGCATCCTTGGATGATCTAGATAATCAAAAAATTATGGAAAAAATATTATTTTTTGGGGGGTCATACATTGATTTTTTAGTTCCAAGTCTTCTGAAGCTTTCTGGATAGATTTTGAGCTCACCATTGAGTCTAGAGCAGTTGAGAAAGCCAGATATGTCCTTTATTTAGTCTAGATCGAACATCAAAGGCTAGATCTGTAGGAATTTAAAGTAGGAGGTTTGTTGCCAAATTTAACAAAGAACTGTCATTTTTGAGCATTTTGGGTCAAATCCGACCCTGCCATCGCGTTTAGAAGGTTTGAAAATGCTAAAATCAACTATTAATTTGTTGATTTTGGTTGAATTTGCAAAAAAAATTTTTTTTTTTCAAAATCTAAGCATTTGAAAAAAAAAAATTCATATGTTTTTAAAAATAAAGTAGCTTAAAAAAAAAGTCATTTTAAAAAAAATTAATGCAAGCATAAATATAGAGACCCATGGAGTCTCGTGCCCCTTAATGGGTTGCCATAATGTTATTCATAAGTTTTAAAAAAACAAGCTTGCATTTAATTAAAGTCCCTTCTCACTTTTATAAAAGTTTTTTCTCACTTTTATAGAGCTTTATTTTTTAATAACCCCCACATGGGGTGTGGGGGGGGGGGGCTATGGACCCCCCCACTATTAATTACTTTTAAATGTTTTTAAAAGAACTTTTAAAAAGTTTTTTTAATTGAAGTTTTTTAATATTTTTTTTTAAAAAAAAAAGAGGGTACGAACTTTATTGAATCAAGAAATTGGTACAAATCTATGCGGAACAACCAACTCACCAGGGGTCAAAGCCAACAAAAAGAGCCATCGATCACTAGCCAAGAAACCTCTCATGTCCTCCATAATCAGATCCTCCAATTTTTGAGAAAGATTCTCAAGAAGACCACCCCAATCTCCAACCTTCCAATTTTTCCACCCGCTCAGATGCCCATTTAGCCAACCCATCAATCACCTTATTCCACTCTTGGGGGATATGGCAAAAGTTGATAGAGTCCAAAACTTCACCCAATGAGATGAATTTTCTACCCACCACCGCCAGCTTCCAATTCACATCCTCAAAATGACATTTGTTCAACAAGTCAATCATAATCTGTGAGTCAAATTCATAGATTATCCTTCTCCATCCAAGGGCACAAGCCATTTTTAAATCTAAGAGAATAGCAAGTGCCTCCATGAAGTTTGAATACCCAATACTCTGAGAAGAAGAACACAACCACTCCAGAACTGTCTCTCCCAATGCCACCAACCCCAGCATGACCAGGATTACCTCGAGAGGACCCATTAGTATTAATCTTCAACACCCCATCAAGAGGTGGCCTCTAGTGACCATCCCTCAAAACCTTTCCTCTAGTACTCCGACCCAGCTGAGGCTTAAGCCCATACTTGTCACTAACTGGAATGCCAAACAACGAACCACACCTATGTCTCTAGGATCAATAGGGACCGAAAGATCACACTTCACCACCAAAGTCTCCTGAAGAACCCCCAAATTCTCATCCAAACCTATCAAATCTAGAGCTTCTTATTTAGAAAAATATTGCAGTTGTGTTCCAACCAAATGTGCCAAAGGATCAAACTCAGACCAATTGTCCAAGCTATATGCAAGAAAGACATCTTAGCAGAGTAATTCCCCATCCTCTACTAGAACTCACCCAAAGAGGAGACGTGCCTACATAGCTAATTCCAAGTGCCCCACCAAAGATGCCAAATCATCCTAACAAAAGAATATTGGAAAAAGAGATGAGAAGAATTCTCATCGCTACTAGAGCACAAGACATATAAAGGGTCCCTGAAAACCACGCTTCTAAAGGTTCTCCTAGGTTATGCATCTCTTATGAATCACAAGTCAAGAGAAGAAGTCGCACAAGGTCCAAGAAAATTTATTCCAAATCTATTTCCACTAGGGGACCCTTGTACCTCCAAAAATCTATTTATCAAGCACCTGATAACCAGAGGAAATAGAGAATTTACCTTTTCGAGTCATGACCCAAAGCCAAAACATCCCTCTCAAGAAGAGAACTCTAGACCCTCCTAGCCAAAATACGAGCAAGCTCTTGACAATCCTCAATTGAATCCCCAGGAGGCCACTCCTGCGAGTCCTTCCACCTATACAAAGTAACTGAAACTAGAACATGAGGGGTTTTAAAATACACCACATGGCTCCAACCAACCTCTAGAAAAATCTTGCATAAATCTTGTAAGTGCTCGGGTGTGTAGCCACAATAGGGGGATATCCATCCCAAGAGTCAAACTAGAAGAGAGCCTTTGAGCCCCAATTACAAATCCAAAATAATCCATATTTAATCAACTTGGCCTCCCTTTTGAGAGTACTCCAAATCATAGATCCTTTACCCATAAGACTGCATCTAGGCACTTCCTCACACTCCACATCCCCAAGATATTTTGAAGTAAGGATCTTATCCCAAGTTTGATGTTGTTGAGAGCACCATCTCCAATAAAGTTTAGCTGACAAAGCTTGTCCATTCAACTCAGCCCGACGAAGCCCAAGGCCACCTTCCTGCTTTGGCCGACACACATCCACCCACCTGACAAGAATCCACTTCCTCGAGAGGAGATTACCAGACTAGAGAAACTGGTGACAAAGACCCTCAAACTCTTTGACAAAGCTAGTAGGGGCAGATAACACAAAGCATCTATACAATGAGAGAGCCTGAACCATCGACTTCAGAAGAGTAACTCTACCTGCAGTAGAGAGCCACCTATAAGTCCAATGACTAACTCTTTAGCGAAACTTTTCAATAACATCTTGCCAGTACAGTCTAGGAATCAGATGCACAACAAGAGGAATTTCAAGATAAACAAAGGGAAGCAAACCAATCTAAAATCTAAGAATCCTAGTAATTCTCCACTGAATAAGTTTGGGGGTATTAAAGAAATAAATGGAGGACTTTTCCTCATTGATACTCTGCCTCGAAGTAGCTAGATAACAATCCAAAGTATTCCTTAAATTAACTGCTTCCTCCACTCTGGCCAATCCAATCAAAGCTGTGTCATCCACAAATTGGAGATGGGATTTAGGGGGCACATTATTGCCCCAACTCCACCCCTGAATAAGACCAAGATCCACATGAGATCTAATAAATCTTCCAGGCCCCTCAACCATCAGAATAAATAGGTATGGGGATAGAGGATCCCTTTGTTGAATGCCCCTAGACACCCCAAATAGCTCAGAAGGCTCCCCATTGAAAAGCATAGAGAATGATGAGGAAGTGACACAACTCATAACCCACTAAATCCAGGCATTGTCAAACCTAAAATCCCTCAAAATTTTGGATAGAAAATCCCATTTGATGTGATCATAAGCTTTGGACATATCTAACTTAATAAACATAGCCTTTTCTTTGGAAGAAGCCATGGAATGCATAGTCTCCTCCGTAATAACAACACCATCAAGAATCTACCAGCCAGCCACAAATCCACCTTGCTCCTCATAAATCAACCTATTTAGCCATTGTTTCAAGCATTCAACAATCAACTTGGTAATTATTTTGTACACCACATTGCATAGGGCAATTGGTCTGAAGAGATCTAAAGAATTAGCACCTTCCCGCTTAGGGATAAGAGCCAAAAAAGTGGCATTGAAGGATCTTAGCATTTGCTTGTTTCTTAGAGACTCCTGGACAACCTCGAGAAGATCAAGCTTGATGTACTCATAAAACTTCTAGAAGAACTCAATTGGAAATTCTTTAGGTACAGGAGCTTTACATTTCCTCATCTAAAACACAATATCCTCCACTTCCTCTAAGGAGATCGGTTTGAGAAGTGAGCCATTCATTTCCTCAGTCACCAAAGAAGGGATGCAAGATAAAATATTAGCTTCATCCGCACTAGCCGAAGGGGAATCATCAAAGAAAAAATAGAAAAGAACTAAACAAACTCTTGAGAAATCTCAACAGCAGAACACAATTGACCACCCTTAGGGGATCTAAGAGAAGAAATAAGATTGCCTTGCTTTCTATCCTTGAACGAGTTATGAAAAAAAGTAATTTTCCTGTCACCTTCCTAGAGCCACTCGATGCGAAACTTTTGCTTCCAGAAAATTTCCTCCCTGAGCTCCCATGCCTCCACATTCTTCACCGTTTGCCTCTTCCAACCTACTCAAATCTTTAGAGAGTCCCTAGGCCCGGATCTATCGAGTGATCAAATCCAAGTGCTCCTGAGCATCCCTTTTGGCCTAAAAGACATTGCCAAACTAGTGTCTATTCCAATGTTTTAACTTATATTTGATATACTGCAACCTTTTAGCAAAGGAATACATAGCAGTGCCATAATTCAGCTTTCCAACACTCCACCAACCAGGAACCAGATCATGAAGTGACACATCTCTAAGCCACATAAGCTAAAATTTAAAAGACTAATTTTTAGAGAATCTGGAAAAATAAGCTAAGAGTTTGATCAACCAATGATTAGAGCCCCGCCAATCCAAAATCTCAGAGCTAGTCATCCAACTGTCACCAACCCAAAAGCTAGACATCAAAAACCTATTTATCCTTTCCACAATGGTTGCATCACCAATCTTTCTATTATTCCAGGTGAACATCCCATTCGAGGGTTTGATGTCCACCAAGTTCAGAAGAGCCACGTTGTCCTTAAGGAGATTTGAGGAAGGGTCCAGACGGGAAGAGTCACCCCTTTTCTCCTCAAGGGAGGATATAACATTAAAATCACCTACCAAAATCCAAGAAAAGGCTTTAAAGAACACAAGTACCGCACATGAGACTATAAATATGTCTTACCAAGGAAGTCAATAGGAGCATATATGTTAGAGAAAAGGATACTCTCACCCAACTCCAGATTAGAAACCACAAGAGAGATAGAATACCTACAAGAGAACCACCACAAAGGAGTAACTTTGTGTGGATCTAATAAGCAAGCAAAATTTAAGCGATATTAAGGTTTGGGCCTTGGTTGTTGGCACTACAGGAAAGAAACCCCACCAGTTCACCAAGGAGCCTCCCCTTGATACTAGGGTAAGTAGACTCAATTGTTGATGCGGTAGAGAGCAACCCCGCGAGGTTTGAACCTTGGTTGTTGGCTCTATAGGCAAGAAGCCCCACCATTTCACCAAAGGGTCACCCCTTTAATAAAATTTTTTAAATAATTTTTTTCTTTATGTTTCTTTATTATTATTATTTTTAAATTTTAAATAAACTTTGTTATTAGTTTTTTAATATATTTTTTAAAAAATTTAATAAAAAAATATTTTTCTTCATTAATATTTTTAATAAAGTTTTTTTATAATGTTTTATAATTAAATTTTTCATATGAGAAATAATAAACTATATTCCTCTCAAGACAATGCAAAACTTCTATGAGTTTGAGAATTGAAATGGTGTGATATTACAAAAAGAATGCCTTGGTTATATAGGCCAAGGGGAGAGATAGATGTAACCAGATTATGACAAATGTTGTCATCTTATGAGGTGTGACAACTTATGTCATTAAAGGCTCAACCACTTTATCCCTATGTAAAGTTAAGCTAGTGCGAAGAGGATTTTAGTGGAGAACTCACTAAAAAATGAACTAGTTAGATAAAGTATCATTTTCTCACTAGCACCCCCCCTTAAGTGCAACTCAGGGAGAAGTATATAATGCAAAGATCCAAATATGGGTCTCAACTACTAGGCCTAATAAGGTACCCATGTACATAATAAATCTCTAATAAATAGATAAAAAGAGAAAACCCAATAGAACAAAACTCCTCTCCAAAAAAGAGAAAATAGTGAAAATGTTTTCAAGAAATTGTGAAAGACAAAACTAGATTTGGAGAGCAATTAATTAAAAAACATTATAAAAGTTCTTTTTAAAAAACATTTAAAAACAATTAATAGTGGGGGGCCATAGGCCCCCCACACCCCATGTGGGGGTTATTAAAAAACAAAGTTTTATAAAAGTGAGAAAAAACTTTTATAAAAGTTAGAAGGAACCTTAATTAAATGCAAGATTATTTTTTTCAAACTTATGAATAGCATTAGGGCAACCCATTAAAAGACATTAAACTTCATGGGTCCCTATATTTATGCTTGCATTGATTTTTTAAAAAGTTGCATTTTTTTTAAGCTACATTTTTTTTCAAACTCATAGAAACTTTGCATTCTCTTAAGAGGAATACAATTTTTTTTTTTTCATATTTTATTTCTGTATTTGCTTTCCTTCTATCATTTGAATCTTGGGTAGATTATTTAGAAAATTTTACATGGTATCAAAGCAAAAACGAGTTGTAGGTTCGTAATATTTTAGGAAATTTGAGAGTGTAAAGCTATTTTTTCAAAGCACTAAGTATGTTCTTCTCTTGCATCCTTGGATGATTTGAAGAATAAAAAAAGTGTGGAGAAAATATTGTTTTTTGAAGGGTTGATACATTGATTTTCTAGTTGTAGGTTTTTTGGAGCTTTTTGGAGAGATTTTGAACTCACCATTAAGTCTAGAGCAGCTGAGAAAGTAAAATCCACCCTTTATTTCGTCTGTATCGGACATTAGAGGCTAGATTTGCAGGAATTTGAAGTGGGAGGTTTGTTGTCAAATTTATCAAAGAATTACCATTTTTGAACATTTTGAATCAAATTTTATCTCGTCATCGTGCTCAAAAGATTAAAAAATGCTAAAATCGACTATTAATTTGTTGATTTTGGTTGAGTTTGCAATTTTTTTTATTTTTTTATTTTTATTTTTATTTTTTATTTTTTATTATTATTATTTTTTTCTTCAGAATCTAAACATTTAAAAGAAAAAATTAATGAAGCATAAATATAGGGACCTATGGAGTCTTATGCCCTTTAATGGATTGTCATAATACTATTCATAAGTTTAAAAAAAAAACTTGCATTTTATTAAAGTTCCTTCTCACTTTTATAAAAGTTTTTTCTCACTTTTATAAAACTTTGTTTTTAATAACCCCACATGGCTTGTGAAGGGGCTATGGCCCCGCACTATTAATTGCTTTTAAAAAAAACTTTTATAAAGTTTTTTTAATAAACTTTTAAATAATTTTTATTAAATTTTTTAATATTTTAAATAAACTTTGTTATTAGCTTTTAATAAAGTTTTAAAATTTAAAAAAATTATTTATTATTTTTAATAATTTTTTAAAAATTTAATAAAAATATATTTTTCTTTATTTATATTTTTAATAAAAAAAATTATAATATTTTTAAATTAATTTTTTTATATGAGAAAGAATAAATTGTATTCCTCTCAAAAGAATGCAAAACTTCTATGAGCTTGAGAATTGGAATTAATGGCGTGATATTACAAAAGAAATGTTATGATTATATAGGTCAAAGAGAGAGATAGATGCAACCAGATTATGACAAGTGTTGTCATCTTATGAGGTGTGACAATTCATGTCATTAAATGATCAACCACCTTATCTCTATGTAAAGTTAAGTCAGTGTGAAGAGGACTTTAGTAAAGAACGAGATAAGAAATGAACTAATTAGATAAAATACCATTTTCACACTAACACCCCCTTAAATGTAACTTAGGCAGAAGTATACAATGCAAAGATACAAATATGGGTCCCAACTACTAAGCCTGATGAGGTATCCATGTACATAATAGATCTTAATAAATATTCCATAAATAGAGAAAATGAGAAAACTCAATGGGACAAAACTCCTCTCCAAAAGAGTGAAAATAGTGAAAATGCTCTCAAGAAAATGTGAAAAACAAAACCAAATTTAGAGAGCAATTAATTAAAAAAAATTAATTAATTTTTTTTTTTAAATTCTTTTTAAAAAACATTTAAAAACAATTAATAGTGGGGGGGCATGTGGAGGTTATTAAAAAATGTTTTATAAAAGTGAGAAAAAACTTTTATAAAAGTGAGAAGGAAATTTAATTAAATGCAAACTTATTTTTTTTAAAACTTATGAATAGCATTATGACAGCCTATTAAAAGACACGAGAGTCCATGGGTCTCTATATTTATGCTTGCATTGATTTTTTAAAAAGCTACGCTTTTTTTTTCAAATTCACAAAATCTTTGCATTCTCTTGAGAGGAATATAGGTAGTTTATTCTTTCTCATATTTTATTTTTGTATTTGTTTTCCTTCAGTCATTTGAATATTGGGTGGGCTATTTAACAAATCTTACATGGTATCAAAATAAAAATGAGTTGTGGATTAACAATACTTTAAAAAAATTGGGAATGTAGAGCTATTTTTTTAAAACACTAAGTATACTCTTCTTTTGCATCTTTGGATAATCTGGAGAATCAAAAAAATGTAGAGAAAATATTATTTTCTAAGGAGTTCATGCATTGATTCGCTAATTACAGGTCTTCTGAAGTTTCTTGGAGAGATTTTGAACTCACCATAGAGTCCAGAGAAGTTGAGAAAGTCAAATTTGTCCTTTATTTCATCTAGATTGAACATCGGAGGCTAGATCTGCAAGAATTTGAAGTGGGAGGTTCGTTGTTAAATTTAGCAAAGAATTGTCATTTCTGAGCATTCTAGGTCAAATTCAACCACGCCATCGCGCTCAAAAGGTTCGAAAATGTTAAAATCGGCTATTAATTTACTGATTTTGGTTGAGTTTGTAAAAAAAATCAAAATCTAAGCATTTAATTTTTTTTAAAATTTATATGTTAAAAAAACAAACGTAACTTAAAAAAAATGCAACTTTTTAATAAATTAATGCAAGCATAAATATAAAAACTCATGGAGTCTCTACACTTTAATGAGCTACCATAATGCTATTCATAAGTTTTAAAAAACAAATTTACATTTAATTAAAATTCTTTCTCACTTTTATAAAACTTTGTTTTTTAATAACTCCCACATGGGGTGTGAGGGGCTACGACCCCCACTATTAATTGCTTTTAAATGTTTTAGAAATATGTTTTTTTATTAAAGTTTTTTAAAATTTTAAATAAACTTTGTTATTAGATTTTAAATAAAGTTTTTTAAAATTAAAAAATATTTTTCTTTATTAATCTTTTTAATTGAGTTTTAAAAATTAAATTACAAAATATTTATCTTTATTAATATTTTTAATAAAAAAATTTATAATATTTTTTAATTAAATTTTTCATATGAGAAAAAATAAACTATATTCCTCTCCAAAGAATGCAAAGTCTTTATGAATTTGAGAATTAGAATGAATGATGTGATATTACAAAAAGAATGTCTTGATTATATAGGCTAAGGGAAGAGATAAATGCAACTAGATTATGACAAGTGTTGTCATCTTATGAAGTGTGACAACTCATGTCATTAAAGACTCAACCACCTTATCTCTATGTAAAGTTAAGCTAGTGTGAAGAGGATTTTAATGGAGAACTAATTAAAAAATGAACTAGTTAGATAAAGTATTATTTTCACACTAACACCCCCTTTTTAAGTGCAACTTATGGAGAAATATACAATGCAAAGATGCAAATATGGTTTCCGACTATTAGGCCTAATGAGGTACCCATGTACATAATAAATTTATCATAAATTGAGAAAAAAGAGAAAACCCAGTGAGACAAAACTTCTCTCCAAAAGAGAGAAAATAATGAAAATGCTCTCAGAAAAAATGTAAAAGACAAAACCGGATTTGGAGAGCAATTGGTTAAAAATAAATTTTAATTAAAAAAAATCATAAAAGTTCTTTTTAAAAAACATTTAAAAACAATTAATAGTGGGGGGTCATAGTTCCCCACACCCCATGTGGGGGTTATTAAAAAATAAAGCTTTATAAAAGTGAGAAAAAACTTTAATTAAATGCAAGCTTCTTTTTTTAAAACTTATGAATAACATTATGGCAAAACATTAAAGGGCACGAGACTCCATGTATCCCTATATTTATGCTTGCATTATTTTTTAAAAAGCTATGTTTTTTAAACTACGTTTTGTTTTCAAACTCATAAAAGTTTTGCAATACAGTTTATTCTTTCTCATATTTTATTTTTGTATTTGTTTTCCTTCAGTTATTTGAATCTTGGATAGGCTATGTAGCAAATCTTACATGGTATCAGAGTAAAAATGAGTTGTGGGTTAACAATATTTTAAAAAATTTGGGAGTGTAGAGTTATTTTTTCAAAGCACTAAGTATGCTCTTCTCTTACATCCTTGAATGATATAAAGAATAAAAAAAGTGTAGAGAAAATATTATTTTTTAGGGGGGTTCATATATTGATTTTTTAGTTGCACGTCTTATGAAGCTTCTTAGAGAAATTCTAAACTCACAATTGAGTCAAAAGCAGCTGAGAACGTCATATTTGCCCTTTATTTTATCTAAATCAGACATTGGAGGCTAGATCTATAGGAATTTAAAGTGGGAGGTTCGTTGCTAAATTTAACAAAGAACTCTCATTTCTAAAAATTTTGGGTCAAATTCAACCCCGCCATTGCATTTAGAAAGTGGTTTGAAAATGTTAAAATTGACTATTAATTTGTTGATTTTAGTTGAGTTTACAAAAAAGAAAATAATTTTTGTTTTCAAAATCTAAACATTTAATTTTTAAAAAAATTCATATGTTTTAAAAAAACATAGCTTAAAAAAATGCAACTTTAAAAAAATTAATGCAAACATAAATATAAGGACCGATGGAGTTTTGTGCCCTTTAATGGGCTACCATAATGCTATTCATAACTTTAAAAAAAAAAACCCTTACATTTAATTATAGTTCCTTCTCACTTTTATAAAGCTTTGTTTTATAATAACCCCCACATGGGGTGTGGGGGGCTATGGCCCCCACTATTAATTGCTTTTAAATATTTTTTAAAAATATTTTTTATAAAGTTTTTTCAATTAAAATTTTTTAATAAAACTTTTTAAATAATCTTTTAAATTTTTTTATAATATTTTATAATTAAATTTTTCATATGAGAAAGAATAAATTGTATTCTTTTCAAAAGAATACAAAGCCTATATGAGTTTGATAATTGAAATGAATGGTGTGATATTACAAAAATAATGTCTTGGTTATGTAGGCCAAGGGGAGAGATAAATGCAATCAAATTATGAAAAGTGTTGTCATCCTATAAGGTGTGACAACGCATGTCTTTAAGCGCTCAACTACCTTATCCCTATGTAAAGTTAAGCTAGTGTGAAACGGACTATAGTGGAGAACTAGCTAATGAATGAACTAATTAAATAAAATACATTTTTTCACACTAACACCCTCCCTAAGTGCAACTTAAGGAGTACACAATGCAAAGATGTAAATATGAGTCCTGATTACTAGACCTGATAAAGTATCCATGTACATAATAAATCTCTCATACAAAAGGAGAAAACTTAGTAAGACAAAACTCCTCTCCAAAAGAGAGAAAATAGTGAAAATGTTTTCAAGAAAATATGAGTTTGCAAAAAAAAAGATTTTTTTTTTCAAAATTTAAGCATTTAAAAAAAAATCATATGTTATAAAAAAAACGTAGATTAAAAAATGCAACTTTTTTTTAAAATAATGCAAGCATAAATATAGGAACCCATAAAGTCTCGTGCCCTTTAATGGGATGCCATAATGCTATTCATAAATTTTTTAAAATAAAACTTGCATTTAATTAAAGTTCCTTCTCACTTTTATAAAAAAAAATTCTCACTTTTATAAAGCTTTGTTTTTCAACAACCCCACATGGGTTATGACCCCACTATTAATTGCTTTTAAATTTTTTTAAAAAGTTTTTTAATAAAACTTTTAAATATATTTTAATGTTTTTATTAATTTTTTAATATTTTAAATAAACTTTGTTATTAGCTTTTTAATAAAGTTTTTAATGTTAAAAATATATTTTTCTTTATTAATCTTTTAATAATTTTTAAAATTTAATAAAAATAAATTTTCATAAATATTTTTAATAAAGTTTTTTATAATGTTTTTTAATTAATATTTTCATTAAATCTTTAAAAAAAAAATTTTCTCGTCAATAAGAAAAATTGAAAAAGTTTTTTTCTAATTGACCACCAAGCCTTGTATTGTACCATTCATGGCGTTCCTCCATTTGGTAGCCAATAGGGGCATGCAGTTCTTGACATTATGGTGACGTCCCAATTGGAGGAAATATTTACCAATCACATCTGGTTGTCAACTTCATAGTTGATTTATGCTTGGCTTCTTCATTAGAGTTTCCAAATTTATATTTTTGATGTTGTCCAAATAACTCTTGTATGTAAAAGATGTTGTAAATGCACTAAAATAAAGTGTCATTTAATCTTGTTGCTTTAGTGTAATTTGCCAAATCCTTCATATTGTAAGCATCTTAGGATTGATCTATGTATCAAGTGTCAGTTCCTATATAGACAGCGAATGTAATGGTTGGTTACCCATGCATTTCAGTGTGATGGACTAGATACCATATAGACACTCTTGTTAAGAAAACAATCTCCTTGTATTTAAAGGGTCGGGTTCTATATCCAAAGACATGGTACTTGTATTTTCAACTAATATTTAGTTAAGTAGTGTCCAAAATTAGTGATACTCATACATACTATGTACCAAATTTGTAATTTCGAGCATTCGAGAGTATCCAGTTGATACTCATGCAGTGGTCTCTTCGATTCTAATCTTATTCTTGTTGCAGTGTGGGATTCATCAACATTTACAACTTCATCTATTTTTTGGAGTTTGGACATTAGTATTTAGAAGTTTTGTTCCCAATGGGCTTTCTCCTTTCCTATTTTTGTAAATGGGTACATTTATATCCTCTTGCTCCATCTTCACATTTATATGCTTTCGTAGTGACAGATTTTGAAGATACTCATGGGTTGACAGTTTCAACTTAGTCTTCATTCATGTTGACATCTTTTGTAGTGGTACCTGATTCCCTATATCAGTACTTGTCATCATTTAGCATCTTTTGGAGTAGCATTTAGAGGACTTATCATCATCTTTGGTTGATGCTCTACATCAGTCTTCACATTTTTCTACATTGTCACTTTCTTTAGTTAAGATTGAGACTCTTGACATTGTGACATTTGAGCCAATTCCAGAGACTTATTCCTTTCAGGAATGAGAATATATATTGCATATATCATTTTCTTCATAAGGGGAGGAATATTGTTTGATGATCTTGGACCATCTTCAGAGTTTTATGTCGAGCATCCACATCAACGTAGAATATTGTATATTCAGGGGGGTTCACTTGACCTTCTCTATTTATTCTCTCTTATGGGGATATTTTTCCTCACATGGGGAATTGTCATTCACATTTTCTTGAGCATTTTTACTATTTTTTCTCTTTTGGAGAGGAGTTTTGTCCCATTGGGTTTTCTCCTTTTCTCTATTTATGAGAGATTTATTATGTACATGGGTACCTCATCAAGCCTAGTAGCTGGGACCCATATTTTCATATTTGCATTGTATACTTCTCCCTAAGTTGTAATTAAGGGGGGGTGTTAGTGTGAAAAAGGTACTTTATCTAACTAGTTCATTTCTTAGCTAGTTTTCCGCTAAAGTCCTCTTCACACTAGCTTAACTTTACATAGAGATAAGATGGTTGAGCCTTTAATGACGTGAGTTGTCACACCTCATAGGATGATAACACTTGCCATAATCTGGTTGCATCTCTCTCTCTCTTGGCCTATATAACCAAGGTATTCCCTTTATAATATCACACCATTCATTCAAATTCTCAAGCTCATAGAAGCTTTGCATTCTCTTGAGAGGAATATAGTTTATTCTTTCTCATATTTTATTTTTTTATTTGTTTTCCTTCAGTTATTTGAATATTGGGTAGGCTATTTAACAAATCTTACACATACAAATATGCCTTTCCATCGTGGTTTCTCTTTCTTTTTTTCTACTCTTTCTATGCACAACAAAATGCAACACTTTTTTTAATTTTTATTTATTGATTTTTTATATCTATACATATCTGATGGTGAATTTAATTGTGATAAAAATTTGTAAATAAAAGCAGTTTATCAAGGTATGCTTTAAATGCCTAAGAAAAGTAGAAATGGGGAGAGGTCATGGTCTGTGGAGATTGTGTCCTCCTCATAGTGGTGACAACCTATGTGGAGGCCGCTCCCTACAAGTGACGCAACCCCACATAGGGTCGTGCCCAACAATATTATTATTATTTTTTAAATAAACAAATTTATTCCTTTAAAATTTATTTTTTGTATTTTAAATTTCTTTAAAAAGAAATTTAATCAATTTAAATCTCCTTTCTTTTTAGTATATATATAAACATAATTTAGCTATTGAACTTTATATCATTATGTAGAGTTTAATTTTATTTTCTTTGATTTATTATTTTAATTCATTGCATATATGAACATGCATTCCACATATGCTTTACTATGTTTAAATGCAACACTCAAGTATATATATATTTTTATGTAATAATGATAATGAGTTCATTATAAAATTAATATATATACTTATGGGAACATTAGATTACATCACGTCTAAACAAGTGGGTGAGTCACAAGTGTGTATCTTGTAAGTTTTATATTTCATCAATAACTTACAAAGAAAGTAAATGCATAAACAAGGAAGATCATAACATGTATCCTTATTTTCCTCACAAGTTGCACTTCAAATATCAAACAATAAGCACTCTTTTCAATGAGTACATAAATACCCACAAGAAATCTTATTAGCATTTATTACAACTTGAACTTTCTACCACCCATACTCTTGTATAAAATAGGAAACAAAACAAAGGGAGAGATGGTGGGAGCAGAGGCAAAGTGTGAAATTGCACACAAGGGGGCTACTCATGAAGGAAATGACAGTGACAATAGGGCATGGGCGACAGAGGTCAAGCACGAAGATTCAATGGATCGTGTCAGGGAGCGGGTAGCGAATGAGGCTTGGAGGCGATAGTCAAATGGTAGCAGGCTTGGTTTCATGACTACAATCAAGGATGGCTTAAGCAAAATGGGAGGTAGGGATATGTGTGAAACATGTCCAATCATTTCAAGCAAAATGGAAACACCAATTGGTAGTGTGGGAAGTACTCTTGGGAAAGACTTGGCAAGAGTAAAGCGGTAAACAATCATGGAGGGATGGCGAATGATCTTGGGAGGTTGGAATCAACATGACACAAATTCAAAATGGATCCCTCTTTCAATTTATCCCTCAATCATGAAGATTAGCACAACAAGACTTTTGAAAATTGGTGAGGGAAAGGTAAAATTGGCCCTAGCAATAAAAAATTGATGGTACTAGACTCTAATAAATTGAAACCATCAATTCAACACCTGGAGTGGATGACTTTGATTGTTAAATGGTATAGAAAAAATATGAACCAGGACATCCTAATATGTTGGTGGTAGGGCCGGTGGAGGAGTGATATTCAATTCAAGGCTCTTGGCAACAGATTCTTCACAACGATTTGTCGTACATAGGAAGTGAGGGAGGAGATTCTGAATGGGATTTGGCTAATGGATGGTTTTGGTTTTTATAGATATGTAGGTGGGAAGTCAGCTTTGACCCTTTTTGCCACATTATGGAAAGAATACAAGAGTAGTATCACCTTCCCAACCTCCCCTTAGAGTTTTGGGATTCGTCTATTATAGAAGAAATCAAGAATCAACTAGGTAATTATGTTTGTGCAGAAGAGAGACTTTTTCAAGATGGGATTAGAACCTATATCAGGGTGTGTGTGGAATCCAATCCTCAGGACCTTTTTTGGAGAGAATTGGAGATTATAATAGATTGGGGTAATTGGTGCCAAAAACTATTGTTGTACTTGGCCCTGGAAGGTGATCTGTTAAACACCATAGGTTGGAGATTATGCAAAAAATGGTGACTCCAAACTACAATGATGGAGATGAATCTTCAAAGGAAATAAGCATCTCACTGGTGTCCCTTGGTGGTGCCAAAATCCCAGAAGTGCATGTATCTCCTCAATCACCAGTGGCTCTAATGAGCAAAAGGTTTGATTTGGTAGAGCCTGGGGAGTTAATGCCAAACCAAAAAAGTTAGTTGGATGTGAGGCTCTCACAGGTTTTGGATATGATTGGAAAGAACACGAGATTGGAGAACCTAAATGATTTAATAGGGGTTGGTCAGGAATTGGTGGAGTTGGCCAAAGAAGCCAAGGAGAGTTGCCATGAGGAAAATGATGCAGATGCAAATTTGGGTATGGATTGGGATTTTGGTTCAGAAATGGGATTGAAAGATGTAGAGCTTGAGGAGGGGGAGACAAATCTTATGATAAACATAACTCAAATGGAACCTGATGTGGGCTAAGATGGTTTGGTAAAACTTGGCATCCATTAGAAATAAGCATCAAAGACCTCACTAGACTACAGGGACTATAAGCAAAGGGGATGAATCCCCAATCAGGAAAAATTGAAAATAGATGGGGAAGCTAGTGGATAGAAAAAATTAATGAGATGCTGAAAGTAGGGGAGGGGGAATCCCTTCCTGAAGCAAAATGAAAATAATAACTTGGAATGTTAGGGGATTAAATGCCCCTAACAAGAAACACCTGATTAAACATCAGCTGAGGATGTCACAAGTGAACATATGTCTTCTTCAAGAAACCAAATTAGGCCAATGAGAATTGGATAGTTTCACAAAAAGGATGAAGTTGTGGAAATTGGAAGTTGTTACCTCAGATGGTTCAGATGGTGGGCTCATCACTATGTGGAGACCTCAAGGTGTACTCCTAGAAAATGTGTAGGTGAATAAGAGATGGTTGGCGTGTAAGGTAAGAAGCCTCACCAGTGATCTTTGCTTTCTCTTAGTTAATGTATATGGACCAAACTCATGTATTCAAAAAAGAGAGGTATGGGAAAAATTAGATCATGTTTACAATAACAACGCTTTTTATTTTTCTCTCATTAGGGGGGATTTCAATGCAATCTTGAAAAAGGAAGATAAGGTGGGAGGTGTGGGTAGGAAGTCACAATCTCAAATGGAATTTGAGCATTTTTTTGAAAGAAATGAGGTCATGAAGATCCCTACAAGTGCTAGGAAATATACCTCTGACAAATAGGAGGAAAGGATTTTGCTTTATAGTAGAAAAGTTAGACAAATACTTCTTTAGAGGGGATTTGGGCAAGTTCCCATACACATTAGAAAGAAAAAATTTGCCCATATCTGGTTCAGACCACTTTCCAGTTATGTTAGAAGTGCTTGGAGATAAGAAACAACAACGATGTCCATTTAAATTTGAATGCATTTGGTTCAAAGATCCAAGTTTCAATACTCTCATTAGGCAGTGGTGGGAGGAGGGAAATGTGAATGGTTCCAAAATGTTCAACTTGGTTACCAAGTTGAAACTAGTTAAATAGGACCTGAAAACTTGGTATAAAGCTTGCTTCAAAAATATTTTCACTGAGAAGAGAAGAATTGGGGAAGAAATAAGTGCTTTGAATGGAGAAGTGTTCAACAAAGGAATGGACAATGATAGATATCTGAAAGAGAAGAACCTACTAATGTAGATGGGTGACATATTGGCAAAGGAAGAATTTTTTTGGCATAAAATATCATGTGAGTTGTGGCTACAGGCTAGTGATAAGAATACAATTTTTTTCCACAATTCTACTAAGGAAAGAAGAGAATTGAATAGGATAACAAGGATCAAGGCATCGATGGTAACATTCTTAATAGAACTGAGGACATAATTGCTACAACAATTAATTTCTTTCAAGTCATTTTGAATGATAGGGACGGTTCCAATATGTGGTATCAACAGAGACTCTTGGAAAGCATACCTAAATTGGTGATTGAAGATCAAAACAATATGCTAATGAGTAAATTCACGGAGGAAGAGATCAAAGCAACAATCTTTTAGGTACACCCGAAAAAAGCTCTAGGCCCAGATGAATTTCCTGTCACTTTCTTTCAACATTGTTGGGACATCGTTGGGAATGACGTTGTGGAAGCAATCAAGGATTCTAGATGTACGGGTAGGGTACTGAAATAAATAAACAACACATTCATTGCATTAATTCCAAAGAAAGAAAAGCCAAAACGTCTTGAAGAGTACAAACCAATTGCACTCTACAATACTATCTATAATATTTTGGCTAAAACACTGGCAAATCATTTGAAAAGGTACTTCTAGGGATCATTTCTAATGAGAAAACTGGGTTTGTTCTGGGAAGGTCAATATATGAGAGGGTGATCATTGCCCAAGAAGCAATACATTCGATTTCCAAGATGAAAAAGCAATCAATGTTCATAAAATCGACATTAAGAAAGCTTATGACAAAGTAAATTAGTGCTTCTTATTTAAGGTCCTTGAAGCATTTGGCTTTCAAATTGATTGGTTAAGTTGAATCTTCAACTGGATTGCTTGTCCTATGTTCTCTGTCCTAGTGAATGTCACTTCAGAGGGTTTTTTTGGTGCATCTAGGGGTTTTAGGCAAGGCGATCCTCGTTAACCATTTTTATTCATCATTATGGCAGAGGCCTTGGGTAGGTCAATTCCAGAGGCTGGTGGTGGTGGCAGGTTGAAAGAGATACAAATCACAAGCAACATGTTGATTGTCACACATCAACAATTTGCTAATCATAAGATGTTCTTTGGAGAAGCTAAGGTTAAGGAAGCTAGAACTTCATGCAGATTCTGGACACATATTCAAAGGCTTCTGGTTAGGTGGCAAGTCTAGAAAAATTTGAAGTTTTCTTCTTCCACATCAGTATAGCCAAAGAAAATTAAATTTTGAGGATCTATGATTTCACAAGGGAATACTTATAAGCAAATACTTAGGGTTACCCTTGGCCACAGGCCTTCAACCAGGTAAAATTTGGAACCCACTTTTGGCAAGAATTGAAAAGAGGCTTGCCTCATGGAAAGGAAAATGGCTCACATGGACGGGGAGGTTGACAATGTTGAAGGCTGTAATTTTTTTCCTTCCTATTTACATGCTATCATGTCTACCTTTACCGATAGGGATAAGCAAGTGCATCAATCAAAAAATGAGATACTTCTTTGGAAGGGAAACTCAGAGCAAAAGAAATTTCCTCTTATCAGCTGGAGCAAGGTTTGCACTCCCAAAGAGGTGGATGGTGCTGGTCTTTAAAACTTGATGCTACAAAATAAAGCTTTGGGGGAAAAGCTTATTTGGAAAATATACACACATTCAAAACTAAAATGGGTGAAGTTGTTGAAAGCCAAGTATCTAGAGGACAGGGATACAACTATATTCTCTACAAGCACACTTCCAAAAGGCTCAAGAATATGGAATTTTATAGGTAGCTGTAGGGATGTTATTTCTGACCACCTAACTTGGGATATTTGTGATGGGAGAATGACCCTTTTTTGGGAAGACTCCTGAGGTGGGTGGCAGAAATTGGCTAATAACGACAGCTTGGCACTGGTACAAAGGGTAACAAAGCTAGCTTGGGGGGAGCATGTTAGAGATTATCTAGTTCCCTCTGCTTCATATGGGTGTCTTGAGTACCAGTGGAAAAGTGTGTGCTCTCTTGGTCTTAGTGATGAAATTGCTTTGGCTTATGAAGAAGCTATTGGCAAGTGATCAATATGTTTAAGAAGTGGCAGGGATAGATTGAGGTGGCAAGGCTCTCAATCAGGTGAATACAATGCTCAAGAGGGGTACCGGTTGTTGGCTAAAGTTCAAGAATTAGTTCCTGTAAGGAAAATTACAACCATCTAATGATAATTTCCCATATAACCCAAAAGAGATAACAATGAAAATAAGTACTCAAAATCCACATGCAAGAGAATAGACAACATACCCATCAAAGATGACATAAGATATACCTTGGGAAAACCCTCAAGAGGGAGAAACCCAACCTCCAAAAGCATCCATACTCCATCATATTAATCAACCATAAAGAAAATACAAGAGTTACAATGAACACTTCTGAAGAATCAAGTCCTCCAATGCATCTCCATGTGTCCAAGCATGAATCCATCCATCCCATACCATGCTTCACAAATGCACTCCTCAAGAAGACTCAATAATGACAGCCAAACCACTTAGCCCCACTTGAACCACTATACATGTGTTTGCTTTTATAGAGCTCACACAAAATACAACTAGTGGTAAGGCAAAACCATGTACCACAAAACCCATGTGAATACAAAACCACTAACCCCTTATTTAATATTGGGTATTAAGACATCACTTTATTTAATATTTCCCCAATATTAAATTATTATCACATATCTCCCACACATTAAAAAATAATACAATGTTACAATACAACATCAAGTGGACCCCAAATAATTACCTAGTGTGATTATCCACACCACCAAGGTGCATCACAACTAAATAATTATTTAATTACAACATTATAATAAAACAATTTATACAATGGTGTACAACACCATATCCCAACATTCTCCCACTTGTTGTATACATTGCATAAGGGATCAATACATGAAATACACCATCATAGCCATACATGTAACCACATGAATCTCCAACATGCTTTCATGCTCCATCAAGATACCTGCAATAAGAACAAAGTGACCACCATCTCAAGTAATAACTCCTCTCATCCTCGAACATGCCACCTATGGAAGAAAATGAACATGCCAAGGTGAAGATGCACCAATCCAAGAACACAAGCATCAAATCTAAGTGATTACAAAGGCTCTAACCAAGCTGCTG
Source organism: Sequoia sempervirens (assembly GCA_007258455.2). Taxonomy (NCBI): domain Eukaryota; kingdom Viridiplantae; phylum Streptophyta; class Pinopsida; order Cupressales; family Cupressaceae; genus Sequoia; species Sequoia sempervirens. Next base: position 210,811,750 of record VDFB02105785.1, on the reverse strand, counting down.
TCAATTGAAAAACCCACATGATTAGAAATAGTATCCACAACACATGTGATAATATATCCAACCATCCATACCTCTAAGGTATCAATACATTAGTAGACCATGCGAAGAACATATGCAACCTATAAACTGTAATCAAGCTCCCTGTATCAAACCTATCAATGAAGAACATACATATCTAGGAACTCCCACTGCATAGGTAATGTCAAAGCATATCAAGTCTACCAATCAACACTATATCAAGGTGTGATAAGTAAATCAAAGCATGAAGTACCAAGAACAATAACAATGATCCACACATGCAACCCAAAGAGCTACATAATCTCTCACAACATGTTGCCACCATCCTCCCCAAAACATGAACAACCAAGGAAGGAGCCATGAAGAGAGAACCTGCAAACCATAACATGTCCTCCTACCAACACCTTAAAAGTGTACTATTATGTCAAGTATGATCTCCTAACAACCCCAAATGAAAAACCTCGACAACACCCATAACACTCAATCTCATAGATCAAGTACAACATATGAATAAATGTAACAATGCCAACATGGATGTAAGCCTCTCTAATCAAGAAGATCAAAATCATAGTAACCATCCCCAATACTAGAAATCAGCCCATAAAACCATCTCCTAACAATCCTCATCAAAGAATGATATCATATATGCACAAGGAGATAGCCATGCCATAACATCCCTCAAAATGAATCCTTTAGAACTAACTATCCATAGCTCAAGATCCATATCTATGAAAGATAAAGTATATAAACTCATGCTAAACCATCCTCAAATGAGTATCCATAATCAATCGCCATGAATCAACTCAATCCCATGAGAAGTAAAAGCACAAAACATAACACATTTGAAAGATATAATGGGAAAATACCTCTCAAATAATAAGCTGCCGAGTAGACCAAGAGTGGGGAATAAGAATGCTCCTCCAAGATAACCAAGTCATCATGACTCACTCCAAGAACAATCTCCTCTACCAGTCTATCATGAACTCACATCCATATCCAAGTGAAATCTCCTTGGAATTCCTGTTGAAACCTCCAAAGTAACTATCTCAAGCAAATATCTTTAATCACAAGAGAACTCCAACCATCATCTAAGTCTCCAAGTATCCATGAGTACCTGTAACCAATCAATCCATGCCAAACTCCAAATGCGACATAGCACCATCATGAAGTAATCAAGCAAATGATCAATGTACCCAATACCAAGAGAACCATACACGATCAATGTCAAAGCTCCAATCATTCAAATCAAGAACATAAACATGACAACATGATCTAACCATATCCTCCTAGGAGATCACATGCACCAAAACACATATATATATATATCTTGGTCTCAAGAGAACAAGGACCATACCAAACTCTAAGCACGCATCAAGAGTAAACCATGGCATAATAACCAACACTCTAAACCAAGAAAACATATCTCCAATCACATGAAGATAACCATACCCAATGATGCATCCACGTCACCACCAACAACTCCCACTGAACTGTGGTGCGAGCTACACATGGCATCATGACTACCATCCTCACCATGAAGATCATCCAGGTCTACGCACACTCAACTGTAATATCAGTAACGTACAAGTGAAACCAAGATCTCCAAGCCAAGAAGATACCTACAACTGCCAAACCATCATAAACATATCCATCATCGCCAATCCATCATTGTCAAAAAGCTCCCACTAAAAGTAGATAACCAATGAATGTCGCAAGCTATCATGACATCATGATAACAATCTCCTCAATAAAGATCAACCAAGATCCCTCACACAATCAAAGAAATCAAATGCAACATGAGCTCCCCAATAAAGAAGGAAAAGTAAAACCATGATCCTCATACCAAGAAGATCCACTGCCACAACTTGAATCAAGGTCCAATCCAACACCACCAACAATGCACCTGCATAAACCATCATGACATGCCAAAGTATCTAAAGCATAATAAATATCCATGACACCATGGTCACCACCAAATACAACCCAATCCAACACCACCAACAATTCACCTGCATAAACCATCATGACATGCCAAAGTCTCTAAAGCACAAGAAATATCCATGACACCATGATCACCACCAAACAAAACCCAATCGTGTCCCACATATCTGCATAACATAGTCAACTATAAAGGTCTCATATCATGATTATACCTAGTAATACCATCTGATCTCCTCAACATGACATCAAAACCAACAAACCAAGTGACTAAACCAAGCCACCAAACTAAAACTGCACCAACACTGAAATGTCTATGGGCATAGACAACCCACATCCAAGTCATAGGTGTTGCAAGTAAGTATAGACCACCTAAAATGCTACACATCTTGTAGATACAAAAATGAAGCATACAAATCCAACCAAATACTGATAACCACATCAAATGAGAATAATCTGAGATGTACCACTAAGCATACAATGAATCCAACATCAAATCTCCTAGATCCGAAAATCCATTAGCTCATAGTATCACCATAGTCAAAATAACCCATAAAATTTTTAGGATAGAATATCAACAAATAAATCATGTCAAAAAAATTCTAAACCTAATCCATAGTGTAGTGCTCTGAACAAGCTTTTCGTCAACTATTCGAAGTCCAAAAATTGACTTCGTATGCACCCGATATCACCTCTTGAAGCTCAAAACAAATACCTAACTTCTAGCTAGAAAAACACTATCAAAACTATTAAATATATAAAAATATCTAGCACCACAGCGTAGAGCACTGATTCATCTTTCCAACGAGTCCAAGAAGAGAAAAATGGACAATATGGGCGAAAGATATGCCCCTCGGAAGAAAAAACACTATTTTAGCATGTGAGGCAAAAAATTGGCCACCCCTAGCGGCTGGGTGGCGGCCCACCTGCGCGACGCTGCTCGTTGGGTGGCAAACCCGATTTGAAATTTCAATTCATTTGAATTTTGAATATTTAAAAAATTCATCGGGCCACTTTTAATAATTTATGGCAGATATTTATTATAATCAACAGATTTAATATTTGAAGGGTGATATATAAAAAATAATAATTTTAAAAAATTTCAGGGTTTTAACCCTCGGCAGGGGCCATCGACCACTCACCACCGGTGGGTCGGCGACACTGACGACACCATCTAACTTGTCAGCATCAGGCCGACAGTGATGGCGTAGGGGGTATGGGCGGGTCCCACCCCCATGTATTTCATTTTTTTAATTTTTCAAAAGCTGACTGTAATTAATTTATAATTTTAATTTTAATTTATTTTAATTTTTTGGATTTTATTATGTAGGGTAATTTTTTCGACGTGAATATTAATTTTTTTTTTGAAATTTTAATTTTTTGAGTACAATAATGATGGCTGTACAATTCGAAAAGGGGGTATGGGCAAATTTTTTTTGCATTTTTTTCTATGACCAAAATATATCAAATTTTATATCAAAATTCATCTCTTAGCCAACTTGAATCCAACCATGACGTCCATTTTGTCCCAGAAGGCCATTTGTAAAATTTCCCCCACAAAACCCCCATTTGAATGCATGACCAAGAAACCGTTTTTGCCCAAAAATTTTCACACCCTAAATCTGCAAACAACCCATCATAACAACAAACCCAAAACCCTTAGATCTACAATAAACAACCTAAAAAACCCTCATATCTTGCCATGCCTTTCATTATCTCATGCATTACATAGATTCAAACTTCAAGCAAACATTTTCTCAACCTAGGGTTATAATAAAAAATCTTCAACCATGAAAGCTCTGATACCACTTGTAAGGAAACTTGTAGCCATCTAATGGCAATTTCCACATAACCCAAAAGAGATAACAATGCAAATAAGTACTCAAAATCCACATGTAAGAGAATAGACAACATTCCCATTAAAGATGACACAAGATATACCCTGAGAAAACCCTCAAGAGGGAAAAACCCAGCCTCCAAAAGCATCCATACTCCATCATATTAATCAACTATAAAGCAAATAGAAGATTTGCAATGAACACCTCTGAAACATCAAGTCCTCTAGTGCATATCCATGTGTCCAAGCATGAATCCACACATCCTATTCCATGCTTCACAAATGCACTCTTCAAGAAGACTCAATAATGAAAACCAAACCACTTAGCCCCACCTAAACCACTACACATGTGTTTGCTTTTATAGACACAAGCTCACACAAAATACAACTAGTGGTAAGGTAAAAGCATGTACCACAAAAACGATGTGAATACAAAACCACTAACCCTTTATTTAATATTGGGTACTAATACATCACTTTATTTAATATTTCCCCAATATTAAATTATTATCACATATCTTCCACACATTAAATAATAATACAATGTTATAATACAACATCAAGTGGACCCAAAATAATTACCTAGTGTGATTATCCACACCACCAAGGTGCATCACAACTAAATAATTATTTAATTACAACATTATAATAAATCAATTTATGCAATGGTGTACAACACCAAATCCCAACAGTGCCAAGGTTGTCAACTACACTATGCTGGGATAAGGAATGTCTTCCAAAGGTAGGGATTTTTGCATGGGCTGCAATCCAAGGAAGAGTTCTTATAATTGATATATTTAGGAAATTGGGTTACCATGACCCTTCTAGATGCATTTTGTGTAAGGCAGAGGAGGAAGCTGGAAATCATTTGTTTTAAAATTGCCCCTTCACTTCACGTTGTTGGCAATGGCTTTGTGCCAAATTGCAGTGGTACTCTGCTCTTCCTAAGGGTATCCTGGATCTATTTAGTAGGTGGCCTATCATTCATAGGAAAATAATGTTCTCTAGTTTATGGCTGATAATCCCCTCACTATTGCTTTGGGAGGTTTGGAAGGACAGGAAAAAAACACCTCTTCCATGACAAGGAAATAAGCTTGGATTCATTCCTAAGAAAATTAGAAGCATGTATTGTTGAAGTTTCTAACTCAAGGGTTGGGAGGTCGGATCAAAAGAAAATCAATTTTACTGGCTGGAATGCCATCATGCAAAGAAGTTGGAATGGACTCTTTGTTCCAACCTATATTGGGGAAGGGGGTTTGGTGACACAACATGACAGGAAAAACTTTATATGGCAACCTCTTGAGGTGGGATGGTATAAGGTAAATTTTGACGGGGCTTCCAGAGGAAACCATGGTGTCTTAGGGGCCGACTGCATCATAAGGGATTAGGAAGGGAACATGATTGGTAGGCTGTCTACCCCTTTTCCCATAAGCACAGACAATGCTGCAAAGATGAAACTATGTGTAGAATTGGAACTCCCCAATATTGTGGTTGAAGGAGACTCAACATTGATAATAAATTCTCTTCACTCTGGTCACATGGTAAATTGGAAGCTAAGTGCTTTGTTGGAAAAAGCATTGGATCTATTAAAGAGTTTTGACCATTTTATGTCGAACCACACACTTCATGAGGGAAACATGGAGGTGGACGAACTGTTAAATAAAGGGGCAGAAGGGATTTTCATTAAGGAACTCACACAGTTGCATCAGTAACAAGTCTTAGGTGGTGTTCACGATATGGATCTCTGGTGAATATTTTTTGGTCAACAGTGAGGGCATTCTGGTTTGTTGACAGCCACAATTGACTTCTATGGATCAGCTTGGTGCCAGTTGAGTTTGCTCTTTGTTTCAACATCTCACTTTGGACATTAAGCGGCCACAACATTGATCAATTACTCAAAAATAAAATAAATTGCATCCAACACTTTTGGTTTGTATCTAAGGTTACGTGTGCAAACTTTAATCTAAAAGTCTTATTGTTGTCCTGTCAATCATGAATTTTGGCACATGAGTTTTTTGGAGAGGTTTACCAACGAAGGTGGTATGCTTCATTAAATTTTTTTCTAGGATTTTTGTTGATAAATATCACTGCGAGTGGTCTATGGGCATCATTCTAAGCAAGCTGGTGAAAATGGTGTTGGCGAATACCCTAGTTTGCCTCTCGAACACTGGTGGCCAAATAATATTTAGAGGTAAAATAAGCAACATAAGGTTGAAGGGGCTATTGAAGATTCATGAACCTGGGGTTTTAGATGCAATGAAATTGGTGCTTGGAAAGAAATATTTGGCGTCTGAGGTATGTTATAGGGTCAACTCCGATAGAGCAACGTGTTTTGTGGCTAGCTTGCTTGACATTCAACCATCTAAAGGAATGGTTCAAGACATGGCAAGCAATGTGTTTAATACTAACCTGCTTGTGGGTTTGGAGGACGTGGTCACGATGGCGTAGCTGGGCATTAGCATATTGCGACTCAACAAATTGCATTTGCTTTTGGAGCTTGGAAAAAAACCCTAAGAGGTACTTTTTTCTTCTAAACATTCATGGTCAAGAGCTGTGGTGACACTGTTCAAGGGTGGTTCAGGGGGTGAATTTTTTGAAGCATGTTTTGGGTTATGAACCCTCGGGTGACTATTTGTGGGTGTAGGACTTCATAGAGTTCCTTCACTATGATTTTCTACTACCCCTTAAACAATGCTTAGGGCGTGCAAATTTTGACTTTGGGTTGGTGTTTGTGTTTTTCGATGCATCTAGCTATCTTCGTTCTTCTTGGTTGTGGTCTATCCTTCTTGTTGGTTGAGGGCTCCTTCCTGCAAATTGGTGCACATCTGGGTGTTGTTCTCGAGTTTTTGTGATGACCGCGGGATTTCTAGTCTCTTCTTGTTGCGACAGTCTTGTATCTTGGCCACATCCATGGTCTGGGTATTGGGGTTTTTGTATATGGGCATGGGTGCAATCTGGGTAGCAATGGGTGGCTTTGGTAGCCATGTAGAATGTATGGGCTATAGCGGGTTGGCTCTAGCAACCATTTTGACTATATGCAAAATGGGCGGGGATTTAGTCGTCAATGTAGCAACTATGGAATGGCCTTCATAGTCATTATGCCTGTTTTAGGGTTTCTTGATGGCAAGCATGTACTCCTTTTTTGAAATCAATAAAAAATCTTCCTTACACATAAAAAAATAGGAAACAAAACAAAGGTATAGTTACAAGAGACACACCTTGATTTTCAATATACAAGACGATAATCTACTAGAAGAGTAAATACTATGGGAGGAGACTTCATTACCCCTATTTCAAATGTCTAATTTTAAACTTGTTATTGAAAGTAAACTTATTCTATCCCATTTATGAGAATTTAAAAGCAAGACTTTAAAAGACATATCAAGTGACACAACTTTCTCTCCACCCTACCATAAATGGCATCATGAAGCCTCTTAGGGCTCTAGCCATTCCCCCAAGCAAGGAAATATTTTGGCCCCAAGATAATGTAATGGGGTCTTCTCAAATTTTACCAAAAGGGATAAACATAGCATAACATCAAATTACATGCATATAGGTTCTCTACTTACTATTTTCAATAATCATCCATACAAACATATTACCTTCTTACAACAAATAAACAAAGGGAAATGGAAGCAGGAAAAAATTATCTCTTTTCTTTAAATGAGGGAATTAGATTCTTGTATCCTTCTTTCCTCTCTAAGCCAAGCCATCTTGATTACTATCTCCCAGGAGGGAGAACTCCTCTCCTCTTCTCATTCTTTCTTCTATCTCAACTAGAGTTCTCCAAAAGGAGAAGTGGGTAACACCCTACTCATTCCTCCTCCCCAAAATATATAGGAGTTTCAAATTGAAACCCTTGGATGGGGAGGTGTGGAGTGTAACTCCCCCCATCAATGAATGTATTTTTCTCATTAATGAGGGGAACATGCATTTGGACAACCCCTCAATCTTTCCACCCCATCCTCTCCTCAAAATTCGTCACTCTTCATTATGAGGGCTTTTTAAGGGTCAAATCATGTTCTAGGGGAACTATTGTATGTCCACTTGACCTCTACCACTAGGGTATAAACCTTAGGGGGTCTATTTTTTGCATCCCAACCAAGGAAATTGACCGACAACTCTCTTTAAAGCTCTATTTAAGGATCCATCCGAATTTCAAATTTAGATAGGGGTTCCTAAACCCTAACCCCACTTACACCTCACACAACACATAATTAAATACCCTCACAAACCAAATAAATAAATTATCCCTTTAATATCAACCCTCACAACCTTAGTCTACCAACACATTAACTCTATTTCTTTCTAAGCCCCAAAAAAATTCAAATTCATAACCACAGGAAGATGTCTTTCAATTTTCTCTCAATGGTTTTCCCTTCTTGTACTGGCACCCTTATTTTCCTGCACATTACCAATATGGGGTGAACCCACAATATCAGTTTACAATTCCCTTCATAAAGAAAAATTGCAAAAACACTCTAAAGAAAAAAAATTAGGTTTTTAGGGGTTTGCTCGAGGGGGGGTTCGCGTGAACCCAAAAAGAGATTTGCTCGAACCCCCCTTCTAGCGAACCCCTTTGTGATGTCATCCAATTTTTGGCACTTTTTTTAGTGAAAACAAGGAAAATTGCAAAAAATGGGGGTTCGAGCGAAAACCCCCTTCACTTGAAGGGGTCCAGGGTGTTTGCTTGAACCCCCCTTTTTTGCCCTTTTCCCTCTCTAATAATTTTCTGCAAAATTTTGCCTTTTCGAGCTTGGGTTGAAGATGAAAATGGAATCAAATTCACAAACCCAATTGGATGATGGTAGTTCTTAGAATGAGATATCCATCAAATATAATTTTAATATATTTTGGTTTTATTATGTATTTTTAAGTTTAATTAAACATAGGTTTTTCACTGAAAATTCAAGCTCTTTGTTTTGCACATGTCAAAAAATAGTAGATTATAAATTTTTTTTGAAAAATATGTCCATGCTAGGTATTGATGTTCTTGATCCAACAAAAAAAATTGAATTTCGATACATACAAAAAAAGTTATGTTGTATACAGTCTACCTATGTCTAAATTGTAATTGGTTTGACTTCAAAACTTAATTAAGAAAAAAATATTTAATAAAACACTATGAAACCAAATGAATGTGCTAGATATCGTAGTTACAAATCTAAATTTGAAAAAAATAGAATTTTATCCTTCATAGAAATAAAGTTATGTTGTTTATGGTGAACATCACTCTTTAAAAATGGTGTTTACTGTTAAAAACTAGGTTTAAAAGGCAATGGAAAAATAAATGCAATTTGATTCCAAATTTTTTAAAGAATATATTTAGAATCTACAAAAAAATGTCACAAATCACTAGTTTGTATCATCTTCAAATTCATCATGGTTTAATAGCTATAGGTGCCCGAAAGTGAAGATTTAGGTAAAAAAATTCAGTTCAATGTCAAGTTTGACCAAAAAGTGTAAACCATTATTGTGGGATCACCCATGTTCTCTACTTTATTTACCATGACAATCAAAACATAATCCTTTGGCCACTTTTTCTTCATTTTCAGGGAGACGGTCTCATATATTGAAGGGATGATAGTGGAGGAGTATTCTCATCTTTGTTGCTAGTAAATTCATACCTTTTAGGAGTATTTTTTTCCTCTACCCTATGTGCCATGATAAAAGACATATAAATGACTTGGTTTAAACATTCAAAAATCATATTGGATGTGATCCTTGAGCCCACCAAGAAATAAATTATTAATTTTTTTATTTATAGTTATTTCTACACAATGATAGATTTTGGAACTATTAAATACAATCATTGATAGATATGTTATTAGGCACAACTTTCTAATCAACTAAAGTAATTATTTCCCATGATATTATAATAGTGTGACTATAATTCATCAACAAAAACTCACCAATTAACACTGAGACCCTTCTTCTTTTAAGCACAAATCCACCTATACCAAATAAACTTATCTAGTTTTAAATATAAGGAATTCATTGTCACTTTTTTCCCATTTAGAATTTGATGCACATAAGAAAATCCATGTGATTTATCCAAGTTAATGTATCATTTCTATCAAACTTGTACATATCCACCTTTGGTAGCAAGTTTTGAGATCTTATATCATTGCTAGCATTTGGATTTGAATTATCTAGCCTAGAAGATCCACCTTAATTGCCTTAAAAACCATGTTGCTAATTTTATTGAGAGTAGAGCCCTGAATTTGTAGCATTAGATCCTTGATATACGACATCATGTCTTTGTACTAGTGACTTTTTTCCCTTCACTTGTTCAACCATTTGTTACCCCCAAAAATTTTATTCCAAGTCATTTGTTTTATAACCTTATCCTTTCATGATAATCTTTAAACTTGTGCATTTCTGTCTAAGTTGCAGCTTTGACAAATCCTATAAAAATAGCGGTCCTGTCAAGTTCCTTAACCGAGTCGCTAGGTTTCAAAATGTCAAAATCACCCGATCTTCTCACAATCTTCGGAGGTGATGTTTTATGTTGTCGGGATATCGACAGTTCTTGAAACTCTAGAACTTCCGACCCATGGTTACAAAGTTCTAGCTCATAGAGATGGGGTGAACTCAGCGAGATATATCATTTCCAAAGTATCAGTGCATTTAATGAATTGTATGACGCTTTTAAGGAATGTCTTGAGACCTCAATGAAAAATTTAACATAATCTTTAAAAATCTTCTGAAAAGAGAACTCTTTAATAAGAAAGTTGGTGAAATGGTTTGACACATTTTGCTTAGTGAATAAATGACAACTTATTCTGCTAAAGTTAAATAAGCCTACATGCAAGGGAATGTGGCAACACATTTTTTGATTCCAGAGTTTTCTCATAATGGTACTTCCTGGTGAGGTCGGGGAATGGGAAGATGAGCTGGTACCTATTTTGCAACCTGATTTGAGTTGGCCAGAGGAGGAGCAATTCGATATCATCTCTTAGTTGCATTTGTTGGCCTGGAAGGAGAAAACTAGCTATGTCGAGTACAATAGGGTGATCCTTGTTTTAGAAGAAGAAGAAGAATGCGCTGAATTCAACAATTTAGTTATGGAAATGCAAGTGGAGCTGTATAGAGTTTTGGAACCTCCAGCGGTTTAGCAACATGCATGGAATATTTTTGCGGCAAAGAATAATAACATCTTTTCTAAAAAATGGTCATCATTCTCAATCATTGTCGTCGGTCATTTTCAAGATCATTAATTTTGTAATGCAACAGTTTTGGAGTGCATGTATATATAGGCCTCCAAGTTTCTTGTTGAAGGATCTTTTTTTTTAAGGGGGCTTTTCTCGAAAATAGGGGAAGTAAGGGCAGTCTTAGGTTTTTCTTTCAATACACTTGGTTGTACAGGGTATTGGGCCTTTGTTCTCACATTTTGATATTGGAGAAATAAAGAAAGTGTTTTCAGATCTTTGCATTTGCAAATGTTTCTTTTGATTGTCAATAGACTTTGGGCTCTTGCAATTTCTTTCCAATATTGATTCTGTTATATCAAACTATATGTGCAATTATTTCTGGAACTTTGAATGCAGAATAATTCATCTATTGAAGGGGAAATTTACTGCTCATTCTTTTTTGGTTTCTTCTTGTGGGTGTGGAATAAATGGGCTTTGTATCGTTTGTCTACATTCACTTCATTCTGAATCAATTCATCACATTTACTTTCATAGTTATGGGTAAATGTTAGCGTTCCTTTCCTGCTTTTTGGTTAAAAGCATACCCCAGTATTTTCCATTCATTGCACATCTTTTGAAGGTAGCTACGCCTTGTAAAATAAGCAAAGAGCACTTGTAGATACTATTGTGAGTGACTCAACTGTTAGTACTATTTGCTCTTCTTGTTGGGCATTCTGAGTCATTTTCTTTCATTCATTTTCAAAGAACAAATCTATTAACTAACACCATTGACTAAGATTTTCTTTTTCATCTTGTTTCTCCCCTTCCATATTCTATGGATATGGTATTCATCTCCTCTTAGGAGTATTTCTTAGAGTGTAGGGATTCTTACCCCTACATCTAGTTTGTGGTACCACCATTCCAATGCTTGATAATACAATTTTTTTTTACCAAACTTTGATCAAATGATTTTGAAAGAAAATTAGGCACAAAATCAAAATTTTAAAGAATAAACCCTAATTATTATTTTCAATCTTTCTAAAAATGTAAATAAATATAAAATTTCCAAAAAGCACAACCTATAGAGTGAATTTATGAAAAATCCTAAAATTGTAATAACTTACTCAAAACAATTCCAAATGACTTAAAATTAGGAATATTGGTGGATCAATGTGCCCTTGTTCAACACCTCAATTTTTTAAAAATACGATTTTTCTACCATGGGAGAAAAATTGGTGGAAATCTTGATTTTACAATAAGTCCCTCAAATCTACTCCAAATGGCCTAAAATCTAGACTATGGAAACTTTAGTAAATATTTGATCAACCCTCCAAAAATTAGAAAAAATATATGAATTGAGAGAGATATGCACTTCACTATTTGACCTCCTAAATAAAATGAACTATCTTTTTTCTTATCTTTAGAGTGTCAAGATCATGTCAGGATTAAAATTTCATTATCTAACACTCTTGGAAAATGTACTTGAATACCTAGGGTGTAAACATAAAAATAACTTCCAATCTAGATTATTCTAGAATATTGATATTATTTGTCATATTGTAATGCCCAAAATTTCCACTAAGAAAACCGATAATTTTTTTTTAATATTAATTAAACATTAATTAAAAACTATTTACCACCCAAGTGTACATGTATTAACTTGCATTGAGAAACTATCCCTAGTTTGAGCTACACAAGCCATGCCATAACATCCCAAATTCAAGTGCAAAAGTTACTCTAAGGAATTCCCATATGACCATGATTAGGGTTTACTTGCAACATAACTTCTTATACTCTTCTAGGGTTGACCTAGTTGATCATGGGATGTGTTTGTAAGGCTAATATCTTGGAACCAAGGGTCATCTACTTACTAATTAACACCTTAGATTCAACCCTATTAAAATATAGGTGGATTATTCATTGCATTTAAAATGTATAGAATCCTTAAATTTAACTTTGACCTAGTAGTTAATTTGATTGTAACAAAGTGCACATTCCTTGGTTTCATTTCTAATGAGTTAGGACGTGAGTATCTTTCATATCCTAATTTACGCCTTCGGCGTATCCTACTATGAACTGCACAGACTATTTTTTTAAATCGATGGCTGAAGCCATCCTGGAGACGAATGAATGTTTGCCCATCGTTCGATATTCCGTCCACCTTTTCACGCCACCATGATCACCGCTTCTCACATCATCCATTTTTCACGGCATCCGCTTTGCACGCAGTCCGCTTTACTTTCTCGCCAGTCGCCGGTATTAATGCGCCTTCATCATATCAAACTTGCTGGCGCGCCGTCCGTATCAATGCACAACTATAAAGCGAATCTCATCTGTTATAATCATTTTCGCCGAATAAAGCCGTTGGAAAACATGAGACGATACCAGTGGCGGCACATTACCCGCTTCCTGAAGAAGCTTGGAGGGGGCAAGTAGGCCAGACTCCTGTCGATCAGCTTCTGCGCTCCTGCTGCTGTCCACATCAGACGGTGTCCTTCTATGCTAATGCTGCTGTCAATCTTTATTACATCAGAGTCGGTGATGCTTGTCCATTATTTTCATGCGGTTTCCTATTCAAACAAGATTTCACCAAGATTTCGAGCAACAAGATTTCTTTATCTGGCGCTAGGCTGTAGCGCCATACATTGCATGTCGTAACAAGTTAAACCAAGCATGCCTCCTCGCCCCTGCGCGAAATCGAACTCGCGATCTATACCAGCACATTCCTGCATGGATTCCCATTACCCTAGAGATGCTAACATGGAGTGGTGTGTAGTGTATTGTATATACCAGCACATTCCTTATTTGTACTCATTACTGTTTCTAGTGTGATTAGCACAAATTCAAGTTGAAAAACTTGCACAGGGAAGCAGAATGATCCCCTTACCTTTCCCACTTACCCACAGCGAGTCCTTTCATGGCGCAAGACTGTGTAACTTCATCCTCCTCCTCCTCTTTCCACAAGCTACGCCTCCCTCAGAACGAGGACGAGGAAGAAGAGTCCATTCTTAGCCTGAGATCGTCGGGTGAGAGGCCCAACAGGGAGACCGAGTTACAGGGAGACCATTCATGATTGTGGATTCAGGATTCACTGCAACTGTACTGTTACCACAATCATTTTACACCAATTCTGAATCCACATGAGTTGAAAACCCAATCTCACTGATATGTCAATCATTCATGCTAATAACTTATGGCTTGATTCTTCCGAATGATGCTCACCCAACTGCTGCCACAAATCTTATCCTTCATAACAATCTACATTCCCCAATCTTAAGCATAACAGTATACATTTTCAAAAGCATGGTGATAAAACAAAATATGAGACACCCGTCACAATGTATCATCATTATCTAGAGATTTGTCTTCAAAAACCCTACAAATTAAGGCGGTATTGTAAAGATCATTGCTGTAAGGAAGGATCATCAGAAAATACAAACTAGGTTATTAAAATTAAGAACCCTTAAGAACTTATACTTAATATATATGCTTTCAGTCTATATATGCAAAAGGTTATTGGGATGTGGATTCATGTTAGGTATTATACATGGAAATACTACGATAGACATGTATGAACACTGGAATCACAAACAGGGCACCTGAAGCGTTTGACAAGCCAAATTTATATGTGAACCATGAAGCAAAATATGGACAATGCATGTGAATATTTGATAGAGTTACTCAAAGAAATGTGATCTGTAGACGCCTTCGTTGCAAAATTTATAAAAAATGGATTCGAAGAAAAGACTTTAGAAACTCATGAGCAAATGGTGGTCTCGTGGGCATACATTCAAAATATTAGTCTCAAAAATTAATGTGAAGAGCAAAATGCTGGTCGTAATGCTTTAGAAATGAATCGAACCAAACAAGACATGCAACTCCACATGTGGAAGCCATGCAGTTCATTTAGCGACGTGGCGTTCCTAATAACTATTTCCAAATGGCCACTTCATATTTTTCTTGGGAAAGGACATTCAAGTCGAGAAGAACAAGAAAAAACCATCATTCAAAGCATTGTGCAGAGATCACTTTAGGACATTTTAGGATATTAAAGTAAAGAAATGTGGTTGTCATAGAATCCTAGTCAAGGTACGTGGACAGTCTTAATAATGTGGAAGCACAGTCAAGGCACGTGAACCATTTTGCAGGACGGGACGCATCCCAACTACAGTTTTACTTCATTGAATATTGTGTATGTGCATATCCTCATTGTACTAAGGGTTTCAACATTTGTAAAATCCACAAGCCTTCAGGTTTTAAGGGTTTCACATTTGTAGAACTCGAGGCTTCACACTTTTATTTTATAACATTACACATAAAGCCCTTGAGATCCAGATTGCAATGCTATCAGAATATCTCATAAAATCTTTTTGCCCAAAACAAGAATTAGGAAGCCAAATAAGCATTAAGGATATAATATTTAGTGGGACTTAAAAGTGTTTGGATTATAAGAAATGGTTTGTCTAAACCTTCTCAAATAAAGATACATTCTAGAAATTTGATTATAATATTGATCATGTTATGTGCTATTATAATATATTTCTTTTTGTTATTTATCATGATTTAAATTCAAAAAATGGCAGTTAAATGCTACATTCACTTTAGAAATTGCAATTGTCAAGTATCTTCAAAAGCATAAAATGATTAACATATATAGAGATACCAAAAAAAACATATATAGAAAGTGAATAATTGCAGGCATCTAACTTTCTATATTTCTAGGTTTGAATATGCTGATCTTGCATACACATGAGATGCTACTGTCATCCCTTCTCTCCTACACAACCAAGGAGTGAACAATTGTAGTTTAGATGCTATTTTCTAAGGGTTTAGCATTTGATATTGATATGTGGATGTCTTTTAGGTCACATCTCAACTTTAGTGTTCCAGATAAGTTTCTCTAATGCGACACTAAGAAACTAAATTAAAATGAAAATGACAAAGAGATTATAAATTGAAAATTGATAGTTACTTCTTATAATTATGTACTTATGTTTTCATTTGTATTCTTCATGAATGAAATTTTACATTGATAGTAACATTCGGTCTCAACATAGATTTTGGTTAAGATATTTCTCTTACATACATGATAATCAAGCACTTAGGTCTATATAATGAATATAAAAACACTAGCTTATAAAGTTACTTCTTACAATTTTTTTTATGGGGATGTGCAATTATAAATTAGATCTTAATCTAAGGAAGTCAATGTAAAGTAGATAAGGTGTAGTTAGCTCTAGGTTCGATGATAAATAGTTGATGAAGATTTTAAAATTTACCTATATTAAATTTAAGAACACGACCTCTTTATCAATGCATTGCTTTAGATTTTGTATTATACATGTACTCTATCACAGGTAAAGTTTGTACTTCTAGGTCACTTCTACATCTATAAATTCATTATTTGTTGTGTGGATCTAATCTTGTTAATTTTACACTCTTGCTCTTTGAGTCATTTAATTCATCTCCATTTGTTTTACTATCTAGATTGACAATATTTATGAATAGCTTAAGTGGGTTGTCAAGATCACTAAGAGAAATATTCTCTTGGATCAAACCCCAAACAATAAGTTTTACAATCAAGCAAATGATCAACAAAAAACACACCCTACTATGAATATGTAGACTTTGAGTCACTTTAGTGCACCTAACCAAAGCATTCTCCTAACATCATTGCTCATTAAATGCTCTAGGATTAGATGATCAAATTTGATGCTTGGATGATATAATGAATGCAAACTAATGTCTTTGTCAACTCATAATGGCTAGCGTAATGGCCAAAAGTAAGACAATTTTAAAATTTGAATTTTAGAAATTTAGGGTTAGATTTGTAGATGTGTGATCAATCTTCCACCCATAGACATGACCTAAGATGATGAAATGGTAAAGTATTTATAAGGGATGAATGTTTAATCACGGAGGATCCAATAATGTTGTCTATATAGATGGATGTGTAGAAATAGATAAAATATAAATAAATTTATGCAAATGTGTGTATATAGGGATATGTGAAGGTCAAAAGAATGAAACCAATATTACACAAAAGTATGTCATTTATAGATATATAAATATATTGAATCATTCGCATAAAATAATCACATAAATATGCAAATTCAACCATTACACATATATACATTTTGATTTATAATTATATATAGTAAATTATCATCTAAAAGTGGTAAATTTGAATAAACACTTATTTTTTATTGGATTTTTTAATCAAGTGTTGCTTAAAATATGTAAAGACTCAATCTAATTTTTTTCATTTTTAACGAGTGAACATTATGGATAGTTCATTTAATTATATTATGTTTTAAATCAATATATTTTTAAAAATAATAAAACAATCATTGTGTTCTATTAAAAATACTAATCATTTTGTTTCATTCATGTCTAGATCGTGTAAGTGGATGCATAGTTTATTTGAAGCTATCACTTCTCCATTAAAAACTGAATTGAACAAACAACTTCATTTGCTAAATGACCTATCAATTGACCTTATGCACTACACAAAATTATAAAAAAAAAAAACAAAAATAGACCCATTTATTTCATAATTGACCTTCCACACATCTTCGGTGTACCCATTACACACCAATGTGCAATTGCTAGTTTTACCTATGTTATCGAGGAAATCAATTGACTCTTTCCGCTTAATGACCCATGTCCCACTTTATGACATGTTTGGTCACATTTAATAAGTTGATATCCATTCAAGGTCACAAAGAAATAAATCCTCATATTTGACTTTATCCATAATTAGTAATTTAATGATATACAATTTGGTCAACATCGACAAACTTTGAGGTGAGCTAGTGCATCCTTCACAAGTCCCCTAATCGTTAAAACAATACAACCAATACGATTCATAAAATTTTGTTTAATTTTTGAGGTATGTTTGCACTCAATTTACCTACGAAATAATTGATGGACATATAATAAGTATTTTATTTTATTTTATTTATTTATTTTTATTTTTAGGTGACATAATATTACATTGGGGCCTAGTACTTTCCTCCATCTACCTTATGAAAGATTAATCAATCTCGATATAATAAACTAATTATAGTTGACATAAACTAATGTATAGAAAAATGTTATTTAATCAAATGTAGACACTAAAAATGTCCTAAGCTTGCAAACAACATTTCTTACACTAATTTGCATCTTTTCCCACATAATTAAATAATTTTTAGTTTTTTAATTATTCCTTAATTATACCACTTTCTTCTATTAATTAAATAATTCTATTAATTAAATAATTTTATATTGCTTAATTAGTTCACTTTATCTTTATTCTTCTTTTGATTAATTAAATAAATTTTAATTAAATAAATTGTTATTTATTTAATTATTCATTTTCATTTCCCCCCCTTTTCTCTATAATTAAATAATTATTTATTTAATTATTCTTCACCCCTTTTCTTCTATAATTAAATAAACTTATTTTTTAATTTAATTATTTATCATTTTCTCTCCTTTATAATTAAATAATTGTTTCTAATTATTTAATTATTCCCTCCATTTATTATTAAATAATTGTTTTCAATTATTTAATATTTAATTTTCATTTTCCCTCTCCTAAATTAAATAATTATGGTAGTTATTTAATATATTTATTCTTATCCAAACCCTATTTCTCACCTAATTTCTTGGATCACGGTCCCTTCTTCCCATCCTTATCTCTTTTCTTCTCAATCAATCTCATTCATTGATCATGTCATACCTCATCATTCAATCCTCACCCTTCATTTGAATTAAGATTTCTATAAAAGTAAGCTATCAATTCCATTTCAAGGTTAACCACAATCTTTGGAGTTTTGCTATCATATCACTATCTTGAGATCCTGCTACTACACATCAAGATCACTATCTTGAGATCTTGCTACTACACATCAATCTTATCCAATACATTGCATACTACAAATCTGAGAGCAAACAAAGCAAAATGGAGAAGAGCAATGAAGGGGAATCAACTATGGCTTAGGAATTGAGGTTTTATTGCTTTATTATTGTGATTTCTATTGTCATTTGTGCTTCATTATTGGATTCAAATCATTATGACTTGAATTTAGGTAGTTTTGTGGTTGCTATCGATGGTTCATGTTTTTTCCCCGAATTTCCTCTATCTACAAATTGGTGAACTTGACGTGAACTAACTAAATTTTGTGAAATTTTTCAAAAAATTTGAATTTTCAAGTGTATGATGCAATCATTCTATGCAACGCTGCAATCGTGCCTTCATACGTCGTAATCATCATTCATAGTGATGCATGGGAGGTTTTCTACATCACATTTGTCACCCAGAATGCTACATCTAATTGCCATTTTGCAAATATTATAATTGCTTCATTATTGTTATTTATGATCATTTGATAGGGATTTGGTTTTTTTTTGACATTTTGACAATGATCTTACATCATTGGCATCATTAGATTTTCTATTTTTTATTGATTAGATCTTTATGAGTTTTAGTTACAGATTTCTGTGCCACATCTGTGCCTTCAAACATTGCAATCATCAATTACTATGTGTAGTCACCATTTACAAAACCATAGTCATCATTTCTTGAGTCGTTTTTGTCAATTTTTTGACGTATTTGATCCTTTTTGCACCACATTTGACTATCAAGCAAAAAGAGGGTATAAAATTGAGTTAAATTTCATTTTTCTACTTTTTACATTTGTTAGGGTAGAGCCTTTTGGTTACTGATGTATGGTTTTTAGCTTGTGGAAAACATTGGGAGAAGAATTTGAACCAAACTACTAATCTAATTTCTTGTAGGGTT
>VDFB02105785.1:210769076-210791936 GCA_007258455.2 Sequoia sempervirens | reverse complement strand
CCCCTCTTTTTCCACAGCTTATTTTCAATTGTTAAACAATAGTTGCTCCATTAAAATAGGAAAAGATTCCAAATTATCCTTTCCCAACAATAAAATTAATGCATGGGAACACCCCTACTGCTTAAATTTAAGCAGAAAATAGAGTTAATCAACCGCATGGGGACATGAGGTTAGAGATATATGTATTAGAGTTTCTATTTTAAATTACATGCAGATATCAAATGTCGTCACTATACAATAGCAACTATATCCAAACTGAAGTCTTTTTTGTTTGTTTGTTTGTATTGATATGCTGGCAGATTTAGTTGTCTTGTTAAAATTATAAATTTATCTATGACTGCATTCACATTTTCCTTTTCATTAACTTTGTACCTATTATTTTCTTTTTTATTAACCCTACCCCAAATAAATCATACATTTTTCACCTCTATTATTGTTCGCAGCACACAAGAGTAAGTTTGCATTTTAAATTCAATACATTAAATTTATTATATTTTCTTTTGTTTTAAATAAAAAGAATTGTTGTGCAAATTCAAAAGAACATGGAGGGGGGGAGTTTATTATCGGCTACCCTGTTTTTGTGAAACTATGAATGCAAAATACAGTTTAAAAAGAAATGTTTATTGACAATGATCTCCTTGTTTTTTTTCATTCATTATTCTTTCTTCATTGCATACTGTTAGTGTGAGAAGGGTACTTTATCTAACTAGTTCATTTTTTAGCTAGTTCTCCACTAAAGTCCTCTTCACACTAGCTTAACTTTACATAAGGATAAGATGGCTGAACCTTTAATGAAATGAGTTGTCACACCTCATAGGATGACAACACTTTCCATAATCTGGTTGCATCTATCTCTCCCCATGGCCTATATAATTAAGACATTCCCTTTGTAATATCACACCATTTATTCCAATTCTCAAGCTCATAGAAGCTTTGCATTCTCTTGAGAGGAATACAGTTTATTTTTTCTCATAGTTTATTTTTGTATTTGCTTTCCTTCAGTCATTTGAATTTTGGGTAGGCTATTTAGCAAATATTACATGGTATTAGAGTAAAAATGAGTTGTGGGTTAGCAATATTTTAGGAAATTTGGGAGTGTAGAATTGTTTTTTCAAAGCACTAAGTATGCTCTTCTCTTGCATCATTGGATGATCTGGAGAATCAAAAAATTATGGAGAAAATATTATTTTCTGGGGGTTCATACATTTATTTATCAGTTCCAAGTCTTCTGAAGCTTCCTGGATAGATTTTGAGCTCACCATTGAGTCTAAAGCAGCTGAGAAAGTCAGATTTTCCCTTTATTTCGTTTGGATTGAACATTGAAGGCTAAATCTGCAGGAATTTAAAGTAGGAGGTTCGTTGCCAAATTTAACAAAGAATTGTTGTTTTTGAGTATTTTGGGTCAAATCTGACCCTGCCATTGCATTCAGAAGGTTCGAAAATGCTAAAATCAACTATTAATTTGTTGATTTTGGTTGAATTTTCAAAAAAAAGAAACTTTTTTTTCAAAATCTAAGCATTTGAAAAAAAAAATTATATGTTTTTAAAAATAAAGTAGCTTAAAAAAAATGTCACTTTTAAAAAAATTAATGCAAGCATAAATATAGGGACCCATGGAGTCTCGTGCCCCTTAATGGGTTGCCATAATGTTATTCATAAGTTTTAAAAAAACAAGCTTGCATTTAATTAAAGTCCCTTCTCACTTTTGTAAAAGTTTTTTCTCACTTTTATAGAGCTTTATTTTTTAATAACCCCCACATGGGGTGTGGGGGGGGCTATGGCCCCCCACTATTAATTACTTTTAAATGTTTTTTAAAAAGAACTTTTAAAAAAAAGTTTTTTTAATTGAAGTTTTTTAATATTTTTTTTTAAAAAAAAAAGAGGGTACGAACTTTATTGAATCAAGAAATTGGTACAAATCTATGCGGAACAACCAACTCACCAGGGGTCAAAGCCAACAAAAAGAGCCATCGATCACTAGCCAAGAAACCTCTCATGTCCTCCATAATCAGATCCTCCAATTTTTGAGAAAGATTCTCAAGAAGACCACCCCAATCTCCAACCTTCCAATTTTTCCACCCGCTCAGATGCCCATTTAGCCAACCCATCAATCACCTTATTCCACTCTTGGGGGATATGGCAAAAGTTGATAGAGTCCAAAACTTCACCCAATGAGATGAATTTTCTACCCACCACCGCCAGCTTCCAATTCACATCCTCAAAATGACATTTGTTCAACAAGTCAATCATAATCTGTGAGTCAAATTCATAGATTATCCTTCTCCATCCAAGGGCACAAGCCATTTTTAAATCTAAGAGAATAGCAAGTGCCTCCATGAAGTTTGAATACCCAATACTCTGAGAAGAAGAACACAACCACTCCAGAACTGTCTCTCCCAATGCCACCAACCCCAGCATGACCAGGATTACCTCGAGAGGACCCATTAGTATTAATCTTCAACACCCCATCAAGAGGTGGCCTCTAGTGACCATCCCTCAAAACCTTTCCTCTAGTACTCCGACCCAGCTGAGGCTTAAGCCCATACTTGTCACTAACTGGAATGCCAAACAACGAACCACACCTATGTCTCTAGGATCAATAGGGACCGAAAGATCACACTTCACCACCAAAGTCTCCTGAAGAACCCCCAAATTCTCATCCAAACCTATCAAATCTAGAGCTTCTTATTTAGAAAAATATTGCAGTTGTGTTCCAACCAAATGTGCCAAAGGATCAAACTCAGACCAATTGTCCAAGCTATATGCAAGAAAGACATCTTAGCAGAGTAATTCCCCATCCTCTACTAGAACTCACCCAAAGAGGAGACGTGCCTACATAGCTAATTCCAAGTGCCCCACCAAAGATGCCAAATCATCCTAACAAAAGAATATTGGAAAAAGAGATGAGAAGAATTCTCATCGCTACTAGAGCACAAGACATATAAAGGGTCCCTGAAAACCACGCTTCTAAAGGTTCTCCTAGGTTATGCATCTCTTATGAATCACAAGTCAAGAGAAGAAGTCGCACAAGGTCCAAGAAAATTTATTCCAAATCTATTTCCACTAGGGGACCCTTGTACCTCCAAAAATCTATTTATCAAGCACCTGATAACCAGAGGAAATAGAGAATTTACCTTTTCGAGTCATGACCCAAAGCCAAAACATCCCTCTCAAGAAGAGAACTCTAGACCCTCCTAGCCAAAATACGAGCAAGCTCTTGACAATCCTCAATTGAATCCCCAGGAGGCCACTCCTGCGAGTCCTTCCACCTATACAAAGTAACTGAAACTAGAACATGAGGGGTTTTAAAATACACCACATGGCTCCAACCAACCTCTAGAAAAATCTTGCATAAATCTTGTAAGTGCTCGGGT
This sequence comes from Sequoia sempervirens, assembly GCA_007258455.2. NCBI lineage: Eukaryota > Viridiplantae > Streptophyta > Pinopsida > Cupressales > Cupressaceae > Sequoia > Sequoia sempervirens. Next base: position 210,788,562 of record VDFB02105785.1, on the reverse strand, counting down.
GTGTAGCCACAATAGGGGGATATCCATCCCAAGAGTCAAACTAGAAGAGAGCCTTTGAGCCCCAATTACAAATCCAAAATAATCCATATTTAATCAACTTGGCCTCCCTTTTGAGAGTACTCCAAATCATAGATCCTTTACCCATAAGACTGCATCTAGGCACTTCCTCACACTCCACATCCCCAAGATATTTTGAAGTAAGGATCTTATCCCAAGTTTGATGTTGTTGAGAGCACCATCTCCAATAAAGTTTAGCTGACAAAGCTTGTCCATTCAACTCAGCCCGACGAAGCCCAAGGCCACCTTCCTGCTTTGGCCGACACACATCCACCCACCTGACAAGAATCCACTTCCTCGAGAGGAGATTACCAGACTAGAGAAACTGGTGACAAAGACCCTCAAACTCTTTGACAAAGCTAGTAGGGGCAGATAACACAAAGCATCTATACAATGAGAGAGCCTGAACCATCGACTTCAGAAGAGTAACTCTACCTGCAGTAGAGAGCCACCTATAAGTCCAATGACTAACTCTTTAGCGAAACTTTTCAATAACATCTTGCCAGTACAGTCTAGGAATCAGATGCACAACAAGAGGAATTTCAAGATAAACAAAGGGAAGCAAACCAATCTAAAATCTAAGAATCCTAGTAATTCTCCACTGAATAAGTTTGGGGGTATTAAAGAAATAAATGGAGGACTTTTCCTCATTGATACTCTGCCCCGAAGCAGCTAGATAACAATCCAAAGTATTCCTTAAATTAACTGCTTCCTCCACTCTGGCCAATCCAATCAAAGATGTGTCATCCACAAATTAGAGATGGCATTTAGGGGGCACATTATTGCCCCAACTCCACCCCTGAATAAGACCAAGATCCACACGAGATCTAATAAATCTTCCAAGCCCCTCATCCATTAGAATAAATAGGTATGGGGATAGAGGATCCCCTAGTTGAATGCCCCTAGACACCCCAAATAGCTCAGAAGGCTCCCCATTGATAAGCATAGAGAAATATGAGGAAGTGACACAACTCATAACCCACTAAATCTAGGCATTGTCAAACCTAAAATCCCTCAAAATATTGGATAGAAAATCCCATTTGATGCGATCATAAGCTTTTGCCATATCTAACTTAATAAACATAGCCTTTTCTCCAGAAGAAGCCATGGAATGCATAGTCTCCGCCATAATAACAACACCATCAAGAATCTACCAGCCAACCACAAATCCACCCTGCTCCTCATAAATCAATTTGTTTAGCCATGGTTTCAAGCATTCAACAATCAACTTGGTAATTATTTTGTACACCACATTGCATAGGGCAATTGGTCTGAAGAGATCCAAAGAATTAGCACCTTTCCGCTTAGGGATAAGAGCCAAAAAAGTGGCATTGAAGGATCTTAGCATTTGCTTGTTTCTCAGAGACTCCTGGACAACCTCGAGAAGATCAAGCTTGATGACCTCATAAAACTCCTAGAAGAACTCAATTGGAAATCCTTTAGGTACAAGAGCTTTACCTTTCCTCATCTAAAACACAATATCCTCCACTTCCTCTAAGGAGATCGGTCTGAGAAGTGAGCCATTCATTTCCTCAATCACCAAAGAAGGGATGCAAGATAAAATATTAGCTTCATTCGCACTAGCCGAAGGGGAATCATCAAAGAAAAAAATAGAAAAGAACTAAATAGACTCTTGAGAAATCTCAACATCGAAACACAATTGACCACCCTTGGGGGATTTGAGAGAAGAAATAAGATTTCCCTACTTTCTATCCTTAACCGAGTTATGGAAAAAAGTAGTTTTCCTATCACCTTCCTAGAGCCACTCGATGTAAGACTTTTGCTTCCAGAAAATTTCCTCCCTGAGCTCCCATTCCTCCACATTCTTCACTATTGCCTCTTCCAACCTACTCAAATCTTCAGAGAGTCCCTAGGCTTGGATCCGTTGAGTGATGGAATCCAAGTGCTCTTGAGCATCCCTTTTTGCTTGAAAGACATTACCAAACTGGTGTCTATTCCAACGTTTTAACTTATATTTGATATATTGCAACCTTTTAGTAGAATATATAGCAGTGCCATAATTTAGCTTTCCAACACTCCACCAACCAGGAACCAGATCATGAAATGACACATCTCTAAGCCACATAAGCTAAAATTTAAAAGATTACTTTTTAGAGAATCTGGATAAATAAGCTGAGAGTTTGATCAACCAACGATCAAAGCCCCACCAATCCAAAATCTTAGAGCTAGTCATCCAACAGTCACCAACCCAAAAGCTAGACATCAAAAACCTGTTTATCCTTTCCGCAATGGTTGCATCCCCGATCTTTCTATTATTCCAGGTGAACATCCCATTCGAGGGTTTGATGTCCATCAAGTTCAGAAGAGCCACGTTGTCCTTAAGGAGATTTGAGGAAGGGTCCAGACGGGAAGAGTCACCCCTTTTCTCCTCAAGGGAGGATATAACATTAAAATCACCTACCAAAATCCAAGAAAAGGCTTTAAAGAACACAAGTACCGCACATGAGACTATAAATATGTCTTACCAAGGAAGTCAATAGGAGCATATATGTTAGAGAAAAGGATACTCTCACCCAACTCCAGATTAGAAACCACAAGAGAGATAGAATACCTACAAGAGAACCACCACAAAGGAGTAACTTTGTGTGGATCTAATAAGCAAGCAAAATTTAAGCGATATTAAGGTTTGGGCCTTGGTTGTTGGCACTACAGGAAAGAAACCCCACCAGTTCACCAAGGAGCCTCCCCTTGATACTAGGGTAAGTAGACTCAATTGTTGATGCGGTAGAGAGCAACCCCGCGAGGTTTGAACCTTGGTTGTTGGCTCTATAGGCAAGAAGCCCCACCATTTCACCAAAGGGTCACCCCTTTAATAAAATTTTTTAAATAATTTTTTTCTTTATGTTTCTTTATTATTATTATTTTTAAATTTTAAATAAACTTTGTTATTAGTTTTTTAATATATTTTTTTAAAAATTTAATAAAAAAATATTTTTCTTCATTAATATTTTTAATAAAGTTTTTTTATAATGTTTTATAATTAAATTTTTCATATGAGAAATAATAAACTATATTCCTCTCAAGACAATGCAAAACTTCTATGAGTTTGAGAATTGAAATGGTGTGATATTACAAAAGGAATGTCTTGGTTATATAGGCCAAGGGGAGAGATAGATGTAACTAGATTATGACAAGTGTTGTCATTTTATGAGGTGTGACAACTTATGTCATTAAGGGCTCAACCACTTTATCCCTATGTAAAGTTAAGCTAGTGTGAAGAGGATTTTAGTGGAGAACTCACTAAAAAATGAACTAGTTAGATAAAGTATCATTTTTTGACTAGCACCCCCTTAAGTGCAACTTAGGGAGAAGTATATAATGCAAAGATCCAAATATGGGTCTTAGCTACTAGGCCTGATGAGGTACCCATGTACATAATAAATCTCTAATAAATAGATAAAAAGAGAAAACCCAATTGACAAAACTCCTCTCCAAAAAAGAGAAAATAGTGAAAATGTTTTCAAGAAATTGTGAAAGACAAAACTAGATTTGGAGAGCAATTAATTAATTTTTTTTATAAAAGTTCTTTTTAAAAAACATTTAAAAACAATTAATAGTGGGGGGGCATAGGCCCCCCACACCCCATGTGGGGGTTATTAAAAAACAAAGTTTTATAAAAGTGAGAATTTTTTTTATAAAAGTTAGAAGGAACCTTAATTAAATGCAAGCTTATTTTTTTCAAACTTATGAATAGCATTATGGCAACCCATTAAAAGACATTAGACTTCATGGGTCCCTATATTTATGCTTGCATTGATTTTTTTAAAAGTTGCATTTTTTTAGCTACATTTTTTTTCAAACTCATAGAAACTTTGCATTCTCTTAAGAGGAATATAGTTTTTTTTTTTTCATATTTTATTTCTGTATTTGCTTTCCTTCTATCATTTGAATCTTGGGTAGATTATTTAGAAAATTTTACATGGTATCAAAGCAAAAACGAGTTGTAGGTTCGTAATATTTTAGGAAATTTGGGAGTGTAGAGCTATTTTTTCAAAGCACTAAGTATGTTCTTTTCTTGCATCCTTGGATGATTTGGAGAATCAAAAAAGTGTGGAGAAAATATTGTTTTTTGAGGGGTTGATACATTGATTTTCAGTTGTAGGTTTTTTGGAGCTTTTTGGAGAGATTTTGAACTCACCATTGAGTCTAGAGCAGCTGAGAAAGTCAAATCCCCCCTTTATTTCGTCTGTATCGGACATTAGAGGCTAGATTTGTAGGAATTTGAAGTGGGAGGTTTGTTGTCAAATTTATCAAAGAATTGCTATTTTTGAACATTTTGAATCAAATTTTATCTTGTCATCGTGCTCAAAGGTTCAAAAATGCTAAAATCGACTATTAATTTGTTGATTTTGGTTGAGTTTTCAAAAAAAAATATTATTTTTTTTTCAGAATCTAAACATTTAAAAGAAAAAATTAATGAAGCATAATTATAGGGACCTATGGAGTCTATTTAATGGATTGTCATAATACTATTCATAAGTTTAAAAAAAAAACTTGCATTTTATTAAAGTTCCTTTTCACTTTTATAAAAGTTTTTTCTCACTTTTATAAAACTTTGTTTTTAATAACCCCACATGGCTTGTGAAGGGGCTATGGCCCCGCACTATTAATTGCTTTTAAAAAAAACTTTTATAAAGTTTTTAATTAAATTTTAATAAAACTTTTTAAATAATTTTCTAATTTTTTTATTAAAGTTTTTAATATTTTAAATAAACTTTGTTATTAGCTTTTAATAAAGTTTTTAAAATTAAAAAACAATATATTTATTAATTCTTGTAATAATTTTTTAAAATTTAATAAAAAATATTTTTCTTTATTAATAATTTTAAAAAAATTTATAATGTTTTTAAATTAAATTTTTCATATGAGAAAGAATAAATTGTATTCCTCTCAAAAAAATGCAAAATTTCTATGAACTTGAGAATTAGAATGAATGGTGTGATATTACAAAAGAAATGTTTTGATTATATAGGTCAAAGAGAGATAAATGCAATCAGATTATGACAAGTGTTGTCATCTTATGAGGTGTGACAACTCATGTCATTATAGGATCAACCACTTTATGTCTATGTAAAGTTAAGCTAGTGTGAAGAGGACTTTAGTGAAGAACAAGATAAGAAATGAACTAATTAGATAAAATACCAATTAACACCCCTTTAAATGTAACCACACTAACACCCCCTTAAATGCAACTTAGGAAGAAGTATACAATACAAATATACAAATATGGGTCCCAGCTACTAGACCTAATGAGGTATCCATGTACATAATAAATCTTAATAAATCTCTCATAAATAGAGAAAATGAGAAAACTCAATGGGACAAAAATCCTCTCCAAAAGAGTTAAAATAGTGAAAATGCTCTCAAGAAAATGTGAAAGACAAAACTAGATTTGGAGAGCAATTAATTAAAAAAAAAATTAAAAATATTTAAAAACAATTAATAGTGGGGGGGCATGTGAAGGTTATTAAAAAACTTTATAAAAGTGAGAAAAAACTTTTATAAAAGTGAGAAGGAAATTTAATTAAATGCAAACTTATTTTTTTTAAAACTTATGAATAGCATTATGACAGCCTATTAAAAGACACGAGAGTCCATGGGTCTCTATATTTATGCTTGCATTGATTTTTTAAAAAGCTACGCTTTTTTTTTCAAATTCACAAAATCTTTGCATTCTCTTGAGAGGAATATAGGTAGTTTATTCTTTCTCATATTTTATTTTTGTATTTGTTTTCCTTCAGTCATTTGAATATTGGGTGGGCTATTTAACAAATCTTACATGGTATCAAAATAAAAATGAGTTGTGGATTAACAATACTTTAAAAAAATTGGGAATGTAGAGCTATTTTTTTAAAACACTAAGTATACTCTTCTTTTGCATCTTTGGATAATCTGGAGAATCAAAAAAATGTAGAGAAAATATTATTTTCTAAGGAGTTCATGCATTGATTCGCTAATTACAGGTCTTCTGAAGTTTCTTGGAGAGATTTTGAACTCACCATAGAGTCCAGAGAAGTTGAGAAAGTCAAATTTGTCCTTTATTTCATCTAGATTGAACATCGGAGGCTAGATCTGCAAGAATTTGAAGTGGGAGGTTCGTTGTTAAATTTAGCAAAGAATTGTCATTTCTGAGCATTCTAGGTCAAATTCAACCACGCCATCGCGCTCAAAAGGTTCGAAAATGTTAAAATCGGCTATTAATTTACTGATTTTGGTTGAGTTTGTAAAAAAAATCAAAATCTAAGCATTTAATTTTTTTTAAAATTTATATGTTAAAAAAACAAACGTAACTTAAAAAAAATGCAACTTTTTAATAAATTAATGCAAGCATAAATATAAAAACTCATGGAGTCTCTACACTTTAATGAGCTACCATAATGCTATTCATAAGTTTTAAAAAACAAATTTACATTTAATTAAAATTCTTTCTCACTTTTATAAAACTTTGTTTTTTAATAACTCCCACATGGGGTGTGAGGGGCTACGACCCCCACTATTAATTGCTTTTAAATGTTTTAGAAATATGTTTTTTTATTAAAGTTTTTTAAAATTTTAAATAAACTTTGTTATTAGATTTTAAATAAAGTTTTTTAAAATTAAAAAATATTTTTCTTTATTAATCCTTTTAATAGAATTTTAAAAATTTAATTAAAAAATATTTATCTTTATTAATATTTTTAATTAAATTTTTTTATAATGTTTTTTAATTAAATTTTTTATATGAGAAAAAATAAACTATATTCCTCTCTAAAGAATGCAAAATTTTTATGAGCTTGAAAATTAGAATGAATGGTGTGATATTACAAAAGTAATGCCTTGATTATATAGGCTAAGGGAAGAGATAGATGCAACTAGATTATGACAAATGTTGTCATCCTATGAGGTGTGACAACTCATGTTATTAAAGACTCAACCACCTTATCTCTATGTAAAGTTAAGCTAGTGTGAAATTTTTTTTAGTAGAAAACTAACTAAGAAATGAATTAGTTAGATATGTAATGCTGAAATAAGAGCTTTGCACAATAGACACACCAGAATCAAGATTAGAAGCACACACGCGTATACAATACTAAATCTAACATGCAAATTCATACGTTAAGCAACAAAGAACATGGGAAAGTAAAAACGTAATTAAAACTAGAATGATCTCACCAATCTTCAAACCTATTTCCATGAATTATCTCGATTGCCCTTCTCCATTTCGCTTGTATGGTATAATTGCCCTCAGATTTTCAAGTAATTCGTGCAAGTATAGCCTAAGATAGTGATTAGCAAAATATCGAAGATTCAAGACAAAAGTGCTCTCAAAAGTTATCAAATTCGCGAGAGATTTCGAGAGAGAGATTGGAATGAAGAATGACAAATCAATTTATAGAAAATTGATTATTTGAACGACAGGCCAAGATTGAAAGATTAACAGACGATTGAGATTGACAGATTAGACATGCATTCAGATAACTGATAGAATTGACACGAGTGATTCGAACAGGAAAATAGAATTAAGATTAAATAAACGGTTTAATCTTCGGCCGCATTCAAAAACATAAGAAATATCTTTGCATGACAAAAGATAAAAGGACGATTAAAGCAACTCTGCCTAATGCATGCACAACACTCTAATTAATTAAATAAGAATATTTAATTAACTCAAGATGTACACGCAATTGTTAGAAGTGGATCACGGATTAATTCGAGATTATCAAGACGCCTAATTGCATTAAAATCAATAGTTAACCGAATCCATTAAAAATAGATGTCAGTTTATAAAAAGTATACTTTAGATAACTCACATAATTACCTAAGATATAGAGGAATGCTAAAATAGAATTAATGAATTACATAATTCATTTAATCCAAGAGACTCAATATTCTACAATAATAAACAAATAAGACGTATTCTAATTAAATGGTCTCAAGATGAATGAATAATTAAATAAATTATGAATTTATTTAATTATAGCTTGAAATATGATAGTTATGTACCAAATAATGATTTATTTAATTCTCAACAAGAAGAAGGTTAATTAGTAAACATACCAAATAACAAGCGCCTATTTAAATTAATTAGAAGAATAAAGAGAGGCGAATTAATTAAATAATTGGAGATTATTTAATTAATAGATGAAATTTACAAAGATGAATTAATTAAATAATTGACATTATTTAATCCCATGACCATGAAGAATAAGAATTATGAAGAATAGAAGCCGCAGCTAATAACCGATTTCGGTGTCTACATTTGCCCCCTCTTCGATACAATGTCGCTGTGTCAAAGAAAATCAATGAAAATATGCCCCAGTCAAGCTCCGGATTAGAACAGGTGAAGGTATGCCCCCTCGGGAAAATTGACAAATTTTTGAAATGTTCATAAAAATTTGGAAATGCGCCTGATTAGTCCAGTAGATAGGCAGAAATGCAATGTAGTTGACGGAATTGGGTTCGGAAACGGGAGGGACGGGTACGGGATGATAGAAAATGGAAGTTTGCACGGCCAGTAGGAAGAAAATGCCACCTAAGTCTAGGTATATATTGGAATTGGGGTGAAAAACTATTCATTTGCACCCACCCAGCTTAGAGATTTGAAAAGTTTGCTCTGACTTTCAGCGAGGATGTCTCCAGTTCCAGCCACCCATCATCGTGCCTACAGGATCAGGACGTTCCAGAGACCAGCTGGCGCGGACCCCCCGGTATGGACCTCAAACTTGTCTTTTGAAAATTTTCTATTTGCACGCTTTTTGAGGTATTTATTGCATTTTTAATTGTGCGTCACATTTTAATTTGCACCGCATCTGTATGCGCGAATGACGCATCTGCTTGCGAAAAGCCGCATTTGCATTTTAACGCCAACCATTTAGGCTAGTTTAGAAAAAATAACCGCATGTGTTTTTGTGTTACGCATTTGATCATTGTGATACGTATTTGAAATTTAGCTACGCATGTGAATTTTATGATACGCATTTGTTTATTCTGATACGCATGTGATTATTTGAAACGCATATGCATATTTGTAGCCGCATTTGCTTCTTTTGATACGCATTTGAGATTATGCAACGCAAATGTTGATTTTAGCACGCATTTGATAATAATTAACCGCATTTGATTAATAATGATGCACTTGTAATTTGTGGACCGCATTTGTATAAAAGCGACGCATGTGTTTAAAAAATGACGCATTTGCAAAATAACAACGCATTTGCATTTTATGTCAAAACATTCATTTTTCACTAGGGTAGATGATTCAGGCTGACATGAGGCATGTTGTTGCAGGTTGTTCTTGACCCTATCTACACACGTGAGTCAAGACCCACGACGTTTCGATTCAGAGACAGTTTACGGCCGGCCGAGCGACGGACTTTATGGCATTTGGGTTTGTTGCACGTGACCAATATGCCCCAGATTAGGGCAAATCGGGGTTTACTGACAGCACTTTGCGAGCGGTGGCACTCGGAGACATCTTCCTTCCATCTTCCGACTGGAGAGGCTACAGTGACTTTGGAGGACGTGTATAGGATTCTAAGATTGCCTATTAGAGGCACACGGGTAGTCTATGATACCCAGAGGGGTATAGCGGAGATGTGCAGATACTACCCCCACGCTGACATTAGACAGCTAGGGGTGGATGATTATGAGATCAGATGGCGGGTGTTAGCCCAGAGGTATAGACAGTTAGACTGTCTAGTGGCGACACTGATAGGTGGGATTGTACTGCCTGACCGCCGAGGTCATGGATTTCCTGTGGGATGGGGTGAGATGCTAGTAGGCATGCTAGAGCGTCGAGTTGTATATGCTTGGGGTTCGTGTGTGCTGGGGATGCTATACTTCCACCTTCATGACATTGCCTATAGAGAGGCACAGTCGATGAGCTGTGGCACCACGCTCCTGATGGTATGGGCGTGGGAGCATATTGCTATCTTTAGACCACCGGTGACAGTAGACCTAGCTCGTGGAGTGCCCTACGCCTTTTGGTATGCGGGAGCCACCACTCAGCACCACATTGGAGACACAGGCTACTATAGACATGCTATAGACCTGATGCAGGAGTTTACATGGAGACCATACCTAGACTGCGAGGTGTGGTCAGATGAGGGCGAGCATTTGCCATATTGTCGACAGACACAGTATTTAGTGGGACGGACAGTGTCCTATATGCACATCATAGAGCGGCAGTTGCTGGATCGGGTTTTGAGATAGTATGGAGAGGTACAAGATGTACCTCGAGGGAGAGCAGAGTTTGCTCGGTCCTCACGAGAGGTCCTGTTGTGGGGGCCAGAGATTCCAGTTGCCACAGCAGAGGCAGATATTGATAGGTTATAGGCACAAGCATGGGGATGGAGGGGTGGACCAGAAGATCCAGGGACGACTCCAGCCTATGATCAGTGGTGGGCACTACACAGGCCGACTCCTTTGACAGATCCAGGGCAGCCAGCACCAGTAGAGCGGCGGGTTAGAGGTCCCAGAGGTAGACGGGGCAGAGGAGGTGGTCAAGGAGGTAGAGGAGGCCGAGGTGATGGTGGGGATGATGGCAGAGGTGGCCGACATGGAGGCAGGAGAGGGAGGCGTGGTCGACGGGGACGAGGAGTAGCCTTGTCACTGATCCGAGAGGAGAGGGGAGGAGAGGAGGAGTGGCCATGCTAGATGTGGCCAGGGGTGGCGAGGAGGAGCAGCCAGCTGAGGCAGTCATCCCAGACATCCCTGACATCCCAGCAGAGGCAGAGGTAGGTGCCGAGGAGGTAGTTGCAGAGGAGGCCGTTGGAGAGGAGGCAGAGGTTGATGCCCTTGGATTGCTAGGTGCCTACCAGGAGGATGATGAGGAGGAGGGTGATCATGAGAGAGAGACCGTGGGATCGTGATCCTAGGGAGGAGATGGACGAGGAGGAGGATGGCTGGCACAAGTCCACCCGTGATGAGATAGAGCAGAGGCACCACACCCATATATTATGAGCTCGTGCTGGCTCTCTTTGCGGGAGCAGATGAGGGCTGGATGGCGCGGAGAGATGCTGCCGTGGCGGGAGAGAGAGACGTAGCCTGGGAGAGAGGGATCGCGCCGCCCCTCGGCGGCAGGGAGATTCCAGCAGATTCACAAAAGCTTAGGTCATGCATGACCATCGCTAGGAAAGCATTTGCCGAGAGTTGGTCGAGGTCATGAGAGGGAGAGAGATACATACCGACTTGTATTATGCGTAGGTCTATATGTAGAGATCGGCTCCCGCTTAGCGCGCGATGCAGCAAACAGGCCCTCGCACTGTGACCCACACCCATTGCTGGGAGCACAGGGCTGGACCAGCCACTTAGAGCAGGGTTGATATGACGCACTCCCACACCGGTGATCGCTGTTCCCAAAGATCGCCTCCCACACACCTCGGCTACGACATGGCAGTGGTAGTTCAGGATAGAGATACAGTTTTGAGGTCCATTTGAGACATTGTATTTTGATCCAATAGCCTGCGGGCTTCCATGTATTTATGATACATTATGACATTGTGATGTGACACATATGAGCGATATGTATATATGATTTTGGCGGTGATTTTATGATATGCATTGTCTATTTATTGATTATGCAGTCTTGATTTATACATGTGATGTCTATATGATATGCCTATGTGATGGATGGTTGTATGTACTTTATGTTGTTTATGCAACTAATGCGATAAATTTGATTCTATGTGACATATGATTCTATATGATGATGAGATGGTATGTGATGTTATATATATAATGACATGTGATGTATGTACAAATGTAATGTGATGTATGTATTTACAGTTTATTACTTATGATATGCAATGTTAAATGATGATTATTGTCTATATATATGTATGTTTCTAACATGTATGTTGATGCAGGATGATGTATACCATTTCGTGTCACAGGACTCTGTCATAATGCAAGAAAGAAGAATTGTTAATGCGGAATGGAAGATTGACAAAGAATGAAAAGACAGAAGATAAATGTTAGTGTTAGGAATCTTCGATATTTTACCGTATCACAAAAGGTATTGCACTTTATCATCATTGGGCGGGACTAATACAAATGGAGAAAAACACCATGATATGACATAGATCAAGGTGTGCAAGGTCATCCACTTGCTAAAAACAGACAGTCGTAGACAAGGATTGTCACTAACTCATACTAAGGACACAAGTTGCCCCTGTCTTTTTGTCGAGACAAACCACAAACAGCAAACGAAAGTAAAAGACGGGTCATGGTACGTCATTGCTCCTCTAAATCCTTCATGGGACATCCTTGAGGAAACTAGTAACATGACTCAAAATCAAAGTTGAAAAGACAGTCAACAGATAGCAATCAAAGAAAAATAGAATTCTGATACGTCGTTGCATCTCTAAATCCTTCATGGGACATCCTTGAGAAAGCTAGTAACATGAATCCCAGTCATCAATTCAAGATAAATGATAAGATAAATAAGCCATAAAGTCAATAAGCCAATGAAAATATTTGCCAAAACATGATTTGTTTGTTTGATTTGTTTGATTGATAGAGCCTGATTGCAAGAGATACACATACCGGATAAGACTTTGAGTCTGGTTTCGATGTTATGACTATCTGTATAAGGCATGACAAAGCTGGTTTCGAAAGACATGTATCATATAAGACGTTGAGTTAGATGCCGTTGATGTGATAACCTGTGTAAGGCTATGTTTGATTGTTTGACCTTGTCGATTATGCAGGAAGGACGCATCCTGAATAAGACATAGGTTGATTGTTTTGATAACGTCTATTTCCAAGAAGGACACATCCTGTAGCAGACGGTTGGTTGATTTGTTTGAATTGTTTTGTTTAGCAATTTGTTTGATATGACTCAGAGACATTGCTGACTTGTTCACCAGATTGATGCATGACTTGATATGATATACAGACAATTGACTGTGTGTAACGACAAACCCTAAAGGACTGACCTAGTGTGGCCTAAGGGGCTCATCGTGTGATGTGCCTTGCCTATGTTATACACGCAGAGACCTCGTAGTTCGACTTGAATTGACCGACAAGACTGACTACAAATAGAAGACATGTGTGAAAGTGAAAGCGACGAACCCTAATGGACTGACCTAGTGTGGCCTCGGGGGCTCATCGTGTGATGTGCCTTGCCTACGTTGTACACGCAGAGACCTCGTAGTTCAACACAACCAATGACCTTGTTATACAGACATATGGATTGACACATGACTTTGTACAGACAAACCTAAACGGACTGACCTAATGCCTCGCGGGCACATCGGCGGATGGCCTTGCCTACGTCCAGTCACAGAGGCAACGTAGTTCGACAAATGACAAAGACTAACAAGCGCGACTGACTCTGACTCTATTTTTGGAATTTTTGAAATGTTTTGATTTTTTTGTGTTTTCTCAGGTCATTTTGCGATGTTTTTGGATTTTCTTATGGTTTCACGTCTCCAACACAGCCAATGTAAGAACCAATGTGACGCAGGTCAAGTGTCTGCCCCCAGTCGAGTATAAGACCAACTGACTATGAATAGGGTAAGGTGGGGGATATGAAATGCTCTCGATGTCAATCGTTCCAAGCTATGGAAAAAACTACCACTTATTAGGACGAATATATACAAGTGATGGACATAAAAGGTAAAAGATATATACAGGATAGTGGACTATGTACACGAATGTGGGCTATGTACAGGGAAGTGGACTATGTACAGGGATAAAGACTATGTACAGGGATAGGTAGTATGTACAGGGTAGTGGACTATGTACAGGTAAGTAGTGTATGTACAAGATAGATTAGAATAATAGTAGACAAAGGAGCAGGGTTGAGTACACATGGCGCCTGTTTGCCAGGTTTTCACCATGGTACCTATCCAAAGCGCCACCGAAGTGGTTTTCACCATTGGACGATTGATTTATCTTTACTATTTTCCATATTAACTAATTTTTTTGGTGTTACCAAGATGCCTATTTACCAGGTTTTCCCCTTGATAACGATTTTTTTTATTTTCTGATTTTTTTGTATTTTTGCTAAATAAGACAAAGGCTCCCAGAAGCTATGCGTAGAACTTCTTCAGATGCATACTATTGATTGGTGAGGACAATGGTTCGCCTTCAGGAGTAGAGAGTTGATACGCTCCTGATCCAAAAGCTTCTGTAACAACATAAGGTCCCAACCAATTAGGTTCAAACTTTCCTGGTTTGTCTCTTTCTGCTTGATTCTTTGGATTCTCCATTAAAACCAGGCCACCAATGTCAAAATTTCTGTTTAAAACCCTCCTGTTATAGCTACGACGAAGGCGGTTCTGATATGCTTGGAGATGGTCCAGTGCCTTCTGTCTACGCTCGTCCAGGAATTCTAACTCATGGAGTCTCGACACTCGGTACTCTTCATCATCAATGTGGCCTTTCAAGGATACCCTTAGGGAAGGAATCTCGACCTCAATAGGCAAAATGGCTTCAGATCCAAAGACAAGTGAGTATGGGGTAGCACCAGTGGGAGTACGGATACTTGCACGATAAGCCCATAAGGCAGGGTTAAGCTATAAATGCCAGTCACGACCAGCATCATTGACAGTCTTCTTGAGGATTCTAATGATGGTCTTGTTGGACGCCTCCACTTGGCCATTACCTTGTGGGTAGTATGGAGTAGAGAAGTGATGTTGAATATGAAATTGATCACACAAGTGGCGGACTTCTTGGTTCTTAAATGGGCGGCCATTGTCAGTGATTATAGATTGAGGGACACCATACCGACAGATGATATAGTTTAAGATAAATCTAGAAATCTGTGTGCCGGTAATGTATGTCATAGGAATGGCTTCAATCCACTTCGTAAAGTACTCAGTGGCAGTGATAATGAACTTGTGTCCATTAGATGAGGTGGGGTGGATCTTACCTATGAGGTCGAGTCCCCATTAGGCAAAAGGCCATGGTGACGTGATAGGACGGAGCTCCTGTGCTAGGGCATGTATCAAATCTCCATGAACTTGGCATTGGCGACATTTTGTTACAAAGACATATGAGTATTTTTCCATAGTAGGCCAATAATAACCCAGTCGCATAATCTTTTTAGCTAAGGTAGGACCGCTAGAATGGGAACCACATATACCTTCATGCACCCCACGCAAGGTTGCTTGTGCTTTAGTAGAATCAAGACATCTCAGTAGGGTATTATCTAAAGCTCGTCTATATAGGGTGTCTCCGACGATGGTATATTTGGCTGACTTGCGAAGGAATGCCCTACGTTGGTTATTGGATAGGCCAATGGGGATGACTTCGGCATGAAGGTAATCATAGATTTCTTTGTACCATGGGGAATCAGGACCAACAATGTCACACACCATTTCAGAATCTGGGATATCGTAGGCAGGGACCAAAAGCTGTTCGACCAAGAACTCAAACTTAGGCACATTGTTAGGAATGTCAAGGAGTGAGGCAATTGTAGCCATAGCGTCTGCTGCTTTGTTTAAAACACGAGGTATCTGATGAAACTTGACTTTGTCAAAGTACTCTTTAAAACTATCAGCCATGTGCTTGTACGGAGCAAGCTTTTCATCCTTAGTCTCATAATCATCATTTACCTGTCTTATTACTAGTTGAGAATCACCATATACCTGTAGGTTCTTGATTTTCCACTTGACTACCATGCGTAAACCTATCACTAAAGCTTCATATTCCGCCATGTTGTTAGTGCATGGAAATGCAATCCTGAATGATTTAGGGATGGAATCACCCTATGGTGTGATAAACAATATCCTAGCCCCTGAACCATGATTTGTATGTGAGCCATCAAAGTACGCCTATGTTATGTTTGTGTCAAATGTGAATATGAACTATCAGAAAGTCCGCCACTACTGGGTGATTCACCATGGGTGCATCGCCTTAACCGGACAAAGAATGACCGCCCTTTAATAGCCTTTCTCTACATACCGTATATCATACTCTACTAAGTATCATGACCCACTTGCCGGGCCGTCCTGCTAACGTCGCCTTACTAAGAAGATATTTCAGAGGATCTATTTTAGAAATCAACATTGTTTGATGGTTTATCATGTAGTGTCGCAGCTTTTGGGTAGCAAATACTACTGCAAGACAGGCATGTTCAATGTTACTATAGTTGAGCTCATAACCAACCAAAGTCCGACTGATATAATAGACTGCCCTTTCATGACCTTCATCGTCATTCTGTGCAAGCAATGCTCCGAGTGATGAATGGGTTGTTGTGATATAAAGAATCAATGGCCTTCCTTCAACAGGTGGCATTAGGACGTGGTGTAAGTAAATATTCTCGGAATAGTTGAAAAGCCTCTTCACACCTATGTGTCCATGCAAAGGGTACTCCTTTCTTAAGTAGATGTTGAAAAGGATGTGTCTTGTCTGCTAGCTGCACTATAAATCTTCTGATAGATTGCAACCTTCCCTGTAATGTCCTTAGTTGACTGAGATTGTTGGGTGGTGGCATGTCCATAATTGCTTTTACCTTAGCTGGATCTACTTCAATGCCTCGTCTAGAAATGATATAACCTAACAGCTTTCCTGACTTGACTCCAAACACACACTTCTTTGGATTGAGTCTCACATTATACATCTCTAGCCTCTGAAATACCTTGTCTAAAACCTGTAAATGTTGTGCCCTTGTCTTGGATTTTACAATAAGGTCATCGACATAATCCTCCATACAAGTGTGTACTAAATCATGAAAGATAGTGGTCATGGCATGTTGATAGGTTGCTCCTGCATTCTTGAGTTCGAAGGGCATAACATTCCAGCAATACGTTCCCCAAGGACAAGTGAAGGCTATCTTAGGCTGATCTTCAATGGCTATTCTGATCTGGTTATATCCTGAGAATCCATCCATAAGGGACAACATCTCATATCCTGCTGTCATGTCAACTATCATGTCTATATTAGGCAGAGGGAAGTCATCCTTAGGACAAGCTTTGTTGATATCTCTAAAATCAGTGCAGATGCGAATGCCCCCAGCTGGTTTGGTAACTGGAACAAGATTGGAAATCCAATCTGCATAGTCAATAGGTCTGATGAAACCAACGTCTAAGAGTTTCTTGAGTTCCGCCTTGACTAATAAAGCAATTTGTGGATGCTTTTTTCTCAACTTCTGTTTCACTGGTTTGGCACCTGGTTGTAAAGGCAAGTGATGTAGAACAAGTTCAGGATCCAACCCAGGCATGTCAGCATATGACCAAGCAAAATTAATCTGTCTTTGTTCAAAGAAGTTGTGGAACTCTGATTTCTTTTGTGTTGTCAGTGACACTGCTAAATAAATCAATCGAGGATTCTCTTTTGTGCCTATGTTGACTTCTACTGATTCTTCCACGAGCATGGGTGACTTTTCCTGTGCAATGGGGAGAATGTTCAAACCTCCATCCTTAGGCACCTCGGAGAGGTTTTCACCTTCGGATGCGTCCTTTCTTTTTACTTTTTCATGGTCTAGAGGTGCCTTGCGGTTTTCACCTAGAGACTCGTCCTTTTTATCTTGTTTATTCTTTTTCTCACTTTTGCGACTGGAGGGTTGAACAGATTCCCCAAAGTATGCTTTATTGTCCAAGTCAATGGTAAAACCAACTTTATGATCCCCATTAGGTATGCCTTCACGTAATCCCAGGAACTCAGCAATCGCTTCGTCGTTCTCAAAAGTATCTAAAAAGGGTGTATCTTGTTGATCCCAATCTATGAGTTGGGGATAAACTAAAGGCATGTCATCATCGGAGTTATCAAAGTCTAATGGAGTCAAGGTAAAAATTGAATTATTCATGTGGTCACAAAAGTCTTGTACCAAGTCCTTTTTGCTCTTGGGTTTGGGTCTAGGTGGATGAATAGGTGGGCCTAATGCCAAGGTTTGACAATCAGAAAGAGGTGGCTCAGGTTGCCAAGGGGTAGGATCAAGTGATTGCCAATAGTAGTGTTTAAACCACTCCTCTTTTGTCATTTTCTTTGGTGGACAGGAATTTAAAGGATTTGGTGAGGAACTTAACAGCAAGTCAAGTTCTCCAAATAACTTGTCAAGGTCCATGGAAGAAGTAGAGGATAAGGAATCCCACTCATAATCATTAGAGTCAGGCGAGTTAGAATGATTTTGGTCTATTGGTTCGTGAGATGTCTTAATGTCTTTTGAAGCACATACTTCCTCAAGTAAGGGTAATGGAGTACTAGGAACGCCAATCTGAATCGGTTGAAACCCTAGCCCTACTCCTTTTGGCCACTGAGAAACAAATATTGGTTCAATTATGCCATCTTGGTTTAAGCCTAAACCACTGTGTCCATCATATCCTTTGTTTTGCATGATTTTGAAACCCTTTCCGTATAGTCTTGTAGGAATATGAGCAAGTAAAAGGGGTTCTTGATTATCTTCCTTATATAGCCAGGAAGTAACATCTTCTGTATCTACAACCTCTTTGCTTAATTCACCCCATTTAGTGAAAGTTGTTGTGGGGGGAACATGTATAGTGATTATAGACTGTCCCCTACCTGTTGTAGGCAAACCATATGACTTAGGAGGGACCAAGTGGCTAACACAAGAGGAAGTCTTCATATAATACTCTCCACAACCCTTGTCTTGGATCTCAACCCTAGGAGTAGTGGGAAGTGAAGGTGCAATAGATGTTCGAGTGAGCGTGGACGGGTCAACATAAGAAGATGGATTAGACGACGAGGCCTCTTGGTTGACTGGCACTTGACATTGAGGGATGTCCTTTAGGTTAGTGCAATACTGAAAAGGATAAGGATCACCATCGATAGTTATTTCGGTGCCATTATAAGGGAATTTAAGGCACTGATGATATGTGGAAGGGACTGCCTTCATGGCATGAATCCATGGTCTACCTACCAAAAGGTTATAAGGGAGGGTGAGATCCAAGACCTGGAACTTTGTCTCCATTACCGCAGGACCAATTCTGATAGGAAGTGTTACCACCCCCTTTGATTTTCTTTCTTCATCATTATAAGCCTTAATGACAATACTCTTGGTGGTGTCTACGCATGCTTCTGAAATACCTAATGCCTTAATTATTTTTAAAGTGCATAGATTTAACCCTGCTCCTCCGTCTACCAAAACTCGTCTAACTTTGGTGTCATCAACAAGGACTTCTAGATGTAAAGGGTCATTGTGGTTCGTCTTATCTGTGGCATAGTCTTTTCAGAAAATGTGGCATGATGATTATTGGTCAAGTAGCCCACCATCTCCTGGAAACGATTGACATCAAGGTCATTAGGGACCGTGGTGTTCTGTAAAGCCTTATCGAGGATAGACCGATGCTCGGGGGAGATACGCAACAATTCCAAGATTGAAATTTGGGCTGGGGTCTTCCCCAACTGGTCAAGTAGGTTATATTGTAACTTGGAAGGTTGTGATGCTTGCTGTGATGGAGGGCCTTGGATAACAAACTTAGTACGACGAGTATTGACCGCACATTCCGGATTAGCATTGATA
>VDFB02105785.1:210758849-210768976 GCA_007258455.2 Sequoia sempervirens | reverse complement strand
ATGGAGGAGTAAGCTCCATCAATCCATCTGATGTGAGAAATGCTTAACAGTTTGAGAGCAGCCAAGAAAGGGCTTAAAAGACCTAATTTTGGCTCATTTTCAAGTTAGGGCGTTGTATGGATAGCTAAGACCCAAGACCCCAAAAATCCTTGAGAGGTGGGCATATGAACCAGGAATCCCAAGAAAAGATTTGGGTGTTCTTTGGAAATTTTTGAGAACTAACATGTTTTCTCGGAGAAGGAGGCCTAATTGGGGCTCCTAGGGCTAGTAGCCTTTTTAGGCCTAAATGAGGGTTTGGTGGAAGCGACTAAGAAATGGAGTCAGGTGGACCCTCAAGAATCAAAATAGGATGGATTGAAGTCATTAGAAACACCTTCACACCCCTGCAAAGCTAAATTCAAGATTTAGGAGTATTGTAACCTTTAGGGTGGATTAAGGGCTAAGGTTAGAGTTGCAAGATTGCACCAAGACTTGACTTGGTAGGAGGATCTAAGTTGATAGTTGGGTTGGAAAGGAGAAACCAGGGGACCCTAAGAAGGAAGAGGTCCTATAGGTTTCAAGTGGTGGAGTGCAACACCCTAGAAGTCTTCCAAGCAAGACCCAGAGCATGAAACAGTGATTGTTTCATCCAACCTCCCTATCATTGTCATTGATCTTCTTGGTCATTTCCTTTTCTATTTTTTCTTCTAGACCGGTAGAGTATTCCTTAAAGGAATCAATTAGTAGCCTCAGTTGATGCACACCAGATAGAGAATTATCAACATTTGCTCTGGGGAAGTTGTCTTGTAGCACTTTTACTGCTTCATCAATCATTTTAGCACTCTTTTAGTATGTCTTTAGTAACTCCTTCCTTATGGAGGCATGAAAGGCATCACCAAGTTGCAATTTATGCAAAGGAGACATTCTATCCATATCTGCTTGTCCTTATTGCATAGGAATTTGTAATAACTATGATGAAACCACTAGTTGGAACCGTAGTTGCATGTCCAGTAAACATTTCAATAAATCTTCAGAAGCTCCAAAGGATTCACCAATTTTTTGAGCACTTCCTTCTTCCTTTTTCTCTTTCTCCTTCTCTCTGTTGTCTTCTACAATATTTTCTTCCTCAGTAACCTTTTCTCCATCTGGAGGAGGCAAGTTTTCATCCTTTTGTACCTCAGACTTCTCTGGGTTTTCATGTTTATCTACTTCCTTCTACTCTACATCTTTTTCAATGTCCGGAGGAAGAAAATATTTTTTTATTTGAACTTCTTCCTTCTTCGTGTAAACTTGCATATCAATATTCTTTTCTTCACCAACAACATTTTTTGCAACCAAAGGGGCATTGTCTGTAATCATATCTTCTCCTACATTCTCCTCTAAAAGCACATGCTCATGTTGTGCACTTTCAGGCTCATTGGTCTTTGGGACAAATAGATCATTCTACATTTCATCTTCATCATTAGGAGACATCCCTAGTTCCTTTGCCAGATCTGCAACCTTTTACAGTTTCTCATTTTTCGGTCTTTCTATGTCTTCCTTACCCCTACTCATCAAGGTGTTGACTCTCTGCTTTGTCCCAAATTACCTTTTATACACTTGAGAAAATTTAGCTCTATCTTCATCTATGAGAGAATAACCAATCTTCTCCAAGGAAAATATTCTTATTTTTGCATCTTCATCAAATGCTTCTTACCTTCTCGCACTCAAAACACCTTTCAGGTCATCAAATAGTTGACTCTCAATTTCTCCAAGGCTAGTATTAAATGTTACCATGTATTTTACAATATCCTCTTCTATAGTGATCTTATCCTCATCATTTCACTCAGGATATATTTGTGCAGTTACTTCCAAGAGACCAAAATTTACAATACTATTAAACAATGCATCCAATTTTAAGGGTTTGTGTTCCCTTACCGGAGGGGACTTTTCCTTCTTCTTCCCCTTGCCTTTAGAAGACTTTTCTCCTTCACTTGACTTATTTTCTCTTTTCTTAATAATGAAAACTTTTTTTTCTTTTGCAACCTCTTCCTCACTTTCAATATCAACAATATCAACCTTTGTTCTTTTTGTACTTGTCTCTTCCACGAAGGCTTGAGACATCTTCTTTTTCCTAATTAACTGTGGTTTTTCTTCCTCTATATCATCTTCATCCTCACAACTAATATATTTCTCCCTTGTGGCCTTTTCTTTCATTCTTCTCCACTTTGGAGTTTGTTGTTGTATAGAGGCACTGGATGTAGCTCTCTTCTTTGGATTTACTGCAAGCATAGTTTTGGAGGACTTCAGAACTGAGAGAGAGGAGGTTGAGGTCCTAATGGACCTTCTTGTGTTCGGAATACCCTGTGGAACCACAAATGGGGCTTTTATTTTTTCCCCAAAACTCTTGGATGGTTTCACCATCTCCTCCAAGTCTACTTTCATCTTCTCTACATTATTCTTTCTCTTTTTCTTTTTGATTTAGGTGCACTTCACCAAATTTCTCTTCATAGGTTCCAAACCTATCCACAAGTGGATCTCTAGGCTTACTCAACACAACTTCAGCAAGACTGATAATTTCTTTTTTAGCAACCTCATAGCCTAGCTTCGAAACTCAAACTGTTTTGGGTTCAACTACTTCCATAATGTAGCTATCTCTGGTAACCATAAAGGTTTTCCTTGTATTTCTCAACAATATTTTCTAGTATCCTCTCTCTTTCTTGAAATTTTCCTTGAAAGGTCTTGAAGAAACCTCATATCATAGTATTCTAGGTTTCTAGGTCTTTGATCCTTCTCAAATGATCTTTGATATGAATTGCAACATGAATGTTGTCCAACCACACAATATTCTTTGCACCAGGAAACTCTCTAAGAAAATAAGACAATAAACATAAAATTATGGTACCATATTAGAAGGGGTATCGAGATTCTTTGGTCTTCTAAATATTCTCTAATAACTGTTGTCTTAGGAGTTTGCACAGATCAATGTCCAGACCTTCCTTCAACATCTGGTGAGTAATGTGCATAGTTGTGGCCCACATAGAATTCTCTTTGTTAGTATAAAATATTTTGTACCCTATCATCATGGAAGCATATTTTACTATTGGATCATCAATGTCTTTCACAGTTAGGGAACACTTGACAAATTTTGCACCAATGAGCTTCATTACCATCTCATTCTTCATGGACTTCATTTTCGGAATGGGTTCTTTAGAGCATAAACGGTAATCACCTTGACAGCTTGTTTATTAATCAAATGTGGCATATCCAACCACATGAACTTATCATGAATTTGGCTCAATACATACTTAACCCATTCATTCTCATGATAGAATTTTTGAAAAATATTCCACACATCTAGCTTCTTCTTCATCAAACTTCAATTCAAATTCATCTCCTATTAGCTCATTAACCCAAAATTCCATCATCTTTGTATGATCATATTCATCCATTTTTTTGTGGATGTAGAATCACACATCCTCAGTGTGCATTACACCATAAGGAACCCTTGAAAAAGTGCCTTCCGGATTCATCTCCATGGATTCATAAGGGTGCTTCTTAAACTTATGTCATGGCCATTCCAAGACATCAATCACTTATGGAGTATACATCATGAATCACTTCTGAAACTAGGGTTTAGCAAGAAATGATGAATACCTTTGAATTTCTTTGTTGGTAGGGTTTCACACAACAACTTCAAATCGCCTTTGTTCTACTCTTCACTTTAAATGCTCATTCACAAATCACTTAATCATATGTAAAATAACATATAAACACTTTTTCGAAGACCTAAAATGCATTAATTATAGTGAATAAAGTTAGGTCAAAAAGCTGGCAAACCCTCACTATGTTGACACAGCCACCTTCAATCAGCCTGCAATTCTTCGCAACAAGAAATTTCATAGCGGAAATATTATCAGCACATAAAAAAATGTCGATCTACACATGCATGAGTGTTATAAAGGCATCAACACTACATCTTTGGCGGGGGCTAAAATATTTTCTCCTAAAACTCCCCCTGAGCCAAAGCTCTTCATCTAGCTTTTGGAGGAAACATCTACAGTAGGAGCTAGCATAGACTCATTCTTTACTTTGCTCTCTTATTTCTTCTTCCAAGTCTTGTTCATTTCCTTCTTCATCTTAATCGGATCCACTTTCTTTACCGGATCAGCCTTCTTCTATGAAACAAAGGGTTTCACATTCTTGCTTCTGTAAAACTTTACTATGTGTCTTGATTTGTTGCAATTGTGGCATATGACAACTTTTTGAACAATCTTACTTCTTTCCATTCTAGATCTGCATTCAAAATTGTTATGCCCAAATCCAAATTACTTGTATAACAATAGCCATTGAAATATTTTAACATCATGCCATTATTGCAACCAATCATCAACTGATTTCTGCATTTGCTAGCTTTATGAACAAATCAATTGCATGTATAACACTAACTACGAAATGATTGATAATTTTGATTCATTCTACTTCTACACTCTATAGCTCTATGTCTAAATTTATTGTAGAAATAAAAGTAACCATTAAAAGATGAATACCTTTGTGCAGTAGGTTGTCTAATAGGAGGCCTTTTGAATTCTTTATTTTGGTTTTGGGCCTTTTTGACATTGTTCTTCTTGTCATTCTTCTTTTCAGCATTGTTTGGAGTTTCATTTACCTTTGAATTTCTCCTTTCACAAATCCTAAGCCCTCTTTACCCTATGAAGTCTTCTTTTTTGCAATCATTTCATCAAGAAATGTGGAGCTCTTCTTGATTGTTTTCTTTCTCCAAATATGATCTCAAAGTTACAATCTTTTGTTTGAGCTTTGAACATTCTTCAATTTTTTCTTTTAGTTTGCCATTTAGGAACTCTTCAACGCTTTTTCCTTCTTCAACTTGCACATTCAAACTAGTGATAGTCTCATTTGATTGTTTGAGCTTCTCATTTGTTTCCTTGACTCTTTTTGTGGCTTTATTGAGTTTATCTCTCAACTTTTTGATACACTCACCTGCATCTTTAAGATTCTTGTTTAGATCTCTATTCTTAGCTTCTGGTTATCCAAATCATCAAGGGCTAATTTGAGTTCTCCTTCCATGTCAACTTCACAATCTTCTTTAGTAAACCCTTCAGAGATAATCTCTTCCACAAGAATAGGATACTTCCTTGTAGCCATGTGTTCAACCTCCAAGATCTACCTCAGTTATCAAGCCAATTGAAGGAACCTGGCTTTGATGCCAATTGTTGAACACCCAAAATACTGAGGGGGGGTGAATCAGTATTCATTGAAATTCATTAACTTCATCAAATTTAAACATGCATTCAATGCATCATATTAAACTTGTAGTAATGGAAAGGATCATAGAAAGAACTCATCATATCAAAGAAAACAAGAACACCAGATCTACGTGGAAAACCCAAAAATAGGAAAACCACGATGAGGATTAGCTCACAATATATTATAACTAGTTACAATGTTTGATACAAAATGGTGGACTTGTTGTCCAAGGACTCACTATCCAAAAGGAGAAAGGCTCACTGCCTAGAATAGAGAAAGATAGAAGAAAGGGTGGCTCACTACCAAATGAACTGCTAACAATGCATCTGACCTATGTTGAAGATATAGTTCCACTAAAGCTCAAAAAATTGATTTAATACACTTCATACTTCACCTCAACTACAATTCACACTTCTCTACATCAAATATTGCACACACACTCTATTCACCACACTCGCATAATGAATCAACCTTATATATATATACCACAACTAACCAAAACATCAATTAGGTTAGCCTAATAGATTGACCGTGCACCACATAACCTATCAAACCAAAACATTAATGCACACACCTTGTGAAAGGAACCAAAGTGTATACACCACCAAAATAGGTTGACATGACCCATAATCACTCCTATGATACCGCTCCATACATAATTCAACTCTGCATGGCCCCAAAACTTTAGGTTGGTACCATTGGTGAAGTAACAATAGAATGAACCAATTGTTCACTCACAAATCATCATGCGGACCACAAAAACACTTGCCACTTGGAATGTAGACACTAATGATATTTGTAAACACTACCACAAATCTGCATATCAAAATATTCATCCATGATGGAGTGCAGAGCATTCCAACATACACTTTGTCACAACAACTCTATCATTTCCAAAGCTAATTCTTTGTTAACATTATCTTCAATTGTGGAAGACATCAAGTCATGAGACTTGGGATTTAGACTCTTCCAACCTGCATCACTATTACCTCAAAACTATATAACTAGATTCTTCATAGCAGAGCAATGTGGGCCTCAAAACTAGTTGACTAAACATTGAAACTACACTCCAAGACTTAAGGAAATTATCCAAACCATTTGGTATTCTCCTAACCAACACTTTTGCATCTTTGTCATGGGTTTCCATCAATGACAACACCATATACTGTCATGATCATCAATCTTCATCAATCTCCCCACTCAAAAATCTCTTCACATCATCTTCCTCATGTTGCCAAAAATATCCTCAATGACAAGAAAACTTCCAACAAGAAGAGTAGTGACAATTTCTATTAGAATAATTAAAATGAAAATTAGAATATTTTGAAGTAGGGAATGAGATCCCAAGTGCCATGAAATAAGAGAAAACAAGATAATACAATAATAAACTAAAAAATTAAAGATAAAGCACAATACAAAACACCTCTCAAATCTTGAATAAATTAATAGAGGCAACAATGTAGTGGCAAGATGTTGCTAAACTTCTAACAAAATTGACATAGAGTTGGAGTGTCTTCACATGTGCTTCATAGAGATAGTAAGATATCGAGAATGTGAATAATGTTATAATGCTAGGAGAGTGTGTAAATAACAAAGAACTAAAATAAAAAAAATTCTTTATATTTTAATGTCACAAAGAATCTTCACAACTTATTAAATGGATGCTTGTCAAGTGACTTTTATAATGAGAAAATAAATTACTTTGTTTTCACTTAAAAGATTCATTCAAAAGTAAATAGAAATTATTTTAAATTTTGTTTTAAGCAGCTATTATTCATTAAAAATTAAATTCAGTGAATCAATACTACATGCTAAACAAGTCAATAATCTCAATATAAAATCAAGTAAACCATTAAATTAAAATGTTTCTAAATTTGATAATGTTATAATGCTAGGAGACTGTATAAAATAACAAATATAAATGTTAGGAGAGTGTATAAATTAAAAATACAAATGTCAAGAGCTCAAGAGGATAGTAAGCAAGATGATGATGATGATGATTGGATAAAAGGTGAACCTAAACTAGACACATGAGTTGTAGGCCCAACCTAAGGATAAGATAGATGAAAGATGACAAGGTCGAGACACCTAAATATGAAACTAAGGTTTGATCAAAGGTTTGATAAGCTTCCTAATCTCAAGACTCAAAGGTGATGATAAATGAGCTAAGATGAAAAAATCAAACTAGGATATGCAAGGTAAGCTAAGGAAAATGGTAAAATGGAATTGAAGGACTGATTGAACTAAACAAGTCTCAAGTCTAAATGTACAATCACTATCTGGAAGGAAACTAAAAGTTGGACACATAGGTATTTCCCCAAAATTTTGAAAACTGACAGATGCAATGTATGACCCAACAAATGCGATGTAGAATCAAACTCTTGCGGTGTAGTATCAGTCAATTACTGTGCACAGGAAAATGTGGGTTTTGACTTCCTAGGGTTTATGATAGTTACAACATTTTTTCTGATAATTGCGATGTTTAAACTGAAAATTGGGGTGTTCTAGTTTTTTGGTCTCAAATTGATGTTTTCTAAATGATTTTTTATTTTGGGCAATTTTTAGATTTGATCATAAAACACAAAAAACACTTAGAAGTTATATTAGGCTATTTTGACTCTTTGACTCTTGGAAATTGAAGTATTTTGCAAGTTTTCTTCCAAAAAACTCGCTAGGCCTTGGTTCACAAACAATATAAGCAAGCACAACCTAGCTAGAAGTAATAAGGTTATCTACTAAAGTGGTCTTACCACACCTTTCAATGTTTTTAAATATGAGTACAAGGAGTGGGTAACAAGGGTATGCCAAGGTCATGTACCACCTTAACTCCCCTCGCCTTGAAAGGATGAATCCCAAATAGGGAACTGTGTCACCTCAATCAAGCATTGTACGTGGTAAGTAACTTCTTATGATAATGCTATCACGATGCACCACAATAGTAGACAACCAAAAAGGTCTTAAGCTTCTAAACATAATGGTTCATAGTGGAGGAACTCTAAAGAACACCATGACTTAGTAGCGATGGGAGACCAAAATCTCTAACCTACATCTGGAATCACTTAGGACTACAAGGCCCACCCCCTAAGGCAAAAGTGGATTGAGCTCACCTTTTAGTTTTTTCACTTTTATATAGCTTATTGGAGGTATATATGTTGGGGGTCGTTCCCTGGGGTGAAACTCCACAAACAGGCCCACCCTACTCAAAATAAAAAATCCAGAAAGCTTGTGTATTGCTATTTTTCATCACCCAGGAATCACATGTAGTGCAAGGGGAGAGGATACTCAAGACTATATTGTGATGCTACTTCTCATCACCCAAGAATCATGCGTAGCACAAGGGGAGAGGATACTTTAGACAAACATGCTTTCGGTAACTAACTCACATGCATGCAAGTACACAAAACATGAAAAACACTTGTTCTTTTTAAGCACCAATTCCAAATGTTCCTAATTTAGAAATCACAAACACACAATGGAACCCTACAAGAAATTATATTAGTATTTTGGTTCAAAGTCTTCTCCCAATGTTTGCCACAAGCTAAAAATCAAACATCAGTAACCAAAAGGCTCTACCCTAACAAATGTAAAAAGTAGAAAAATGAAATTTAACTCAATTTTATACCCTCTTTTTGCTTGATAGTCAATTGTGGTGCAAAAAGGATCAAATGCGTCAAAAAATATGACAAATACGACTCAAGAAATGATGACTGTGGTTTTGTAAATGGTGACTACAACATAGTAATCGACGATTGTGATGTTTGAAGGCACAGATGTGGCACAAAAATCTGTAGCTAAAAATCACAAAGATATGATAAAAAATAGAAAATCTAATGATGCCAATGATGTAAGATCATTTTCAAAATGTCAAAAAAAAACCAGATCCCTGTAAAATGATCATAAATAACAATAATGAAGCAATTATAATATTTGCAAAATGACAATTAGATGCAGCATTTTGGATGACAAATGTGATGTAGAAAACCTCCCATGCATCACTACGAATGATGATTATGGTGGATGAAGGCATGATTGCAGTGTTGCATAGAACAATTGCATCATACACCTGAAAACTCAAAATTTCTAAAAAAAATCACAAAATTCAGTTAGTTCACGTTAAGTTCACTAATTTGTAGATAGGATAAATTCGGGGAAAAAACATGAACCATTGATAGCAACCACAAAACTGCCTAAAGTCAAGTCATAATGATTTGAATCCAATAATGAAGCACAAATGACAATAGAAATCACAATAATAAAGCAATAAAACCTCAATTCCTAAGCCATAGTTGATTCCCCTTCATTGCTCTTTTCCATTTTGCTTTGTTTGCTCTCGGATTTGTAGTATGCAATGTATTGGATAAGATTGATGTGTAGTAGCAAGATCTCAAGATAGTTATATGATAGCAAAACTCCAAAGATTGTGGTTAACCTTGAAATGGAATTGATAGCTTACTTTTATAGAAATCCCAATTCAAATGAAGGGTGAGGATTGAATGATGAGGTATGATGATCAATGAATGAGATTGATTGAGAAGAAAAGAGATAAGGATGGGAAGAAGGGACCGTGATCCAAGAAATTAGGTGAGAAATAGGGTTTGGATAAGAATAAATAAATTAAATAATTACCACAATTATTTAATTTAGGAGAAGGAAAATGAAAATTAAATATTAAATAATTGAAAACAATTATTTAATAATAAATGGAGGGAATAATTAAATAATTAGAAACAATTATTTAATTATAAAGGAGAGAAAATGATAAATAATTAAATAAAAAAATAAGTTTATTTAATTATAGAAGAAAATGAGTAAAGAATAATTAAATAAATAATTATTTAATTATAGAAAAAAGGGGGGAAATGAAAATGAATAATTAAATAAATAACAATTTATTTAATTAA
>VDFB02105785.1:210714672-210758749 GCA_007258455.2 Sequoia sempervirens | reverse complement strand
ATAAACCCTAGGAAGTCAAAACCCACATTTTCCTGTGCACAGTAATTGACTGATACTACACCGCAAGAGTTTGATTCTACATCGCATTTGTTGGGTCATACATTGCATCTGTCAGTTTTCAAAATTTTGGGGAAATACCTATGTGTCCAACTTTTAGTTTCCTTCCAGATAGTGATTGTACATTTAGACTTGAGACTTGTTTAGTTCAATCAGTCCTTCAATTCCATTTTACCATTTTCCTTAGCTTACCTTGCATATCCTAGTTTGATTTTTTCATCTTAGCTCATTTATCATCACCTTTGAGTCTTGAGATTAGGAAGCTTATCAAACCTTTGATCAAACCTTAGTTTCATATTTAGGTGTCTCGACCTTGTCATCTTTCATCTATCTTATCCTTAGGTTGGGCCTACAACTCATGTGTCTAGTTTAGGTTCACCTTTTATCCAATCATCATCATCATCATCTTGCTTACTATCCTCTTGAGCTCTTGACATTTGTATTTTTAATTTATACACTCTCCTAACATTTATATTTGTTATTTTATACAGTCTCCTAGCATTATAACATTATCAAATTTAGAAACATTTTAATTTAATGGTTTACTTGATTTTATATTGAGATTATTGACTTGTTTAGCATGTAGTATTGATTCACTGAATTTAATTTTTAATGAATAATAGCTGCTTAAAACAAAATTTAAAATAATTTCTATTTACTTTTGAATGAATCTTTTAAGTGAAAACAAAGTAATTTATTTTCTCATTATAAAAGTCACTTGACAAGCATCCATTTAATAAGTTGTGAAGATTCTTTGTGACATTAAAATATAAAGAATTTTTTTTATTTTAGTTCTTTGTTATTTACACACTCTCCTAGCATTATAACATTATTCACATTCTCGATATCTTACTATCTCTATGAAGCACATGTGAAGACACTCCAACTCTATGTCAATTTTGTTAGAAGTTTAGCAACATCTTGCCACTACATTGTTGCCTCTATTAATTTATTCAAGATTTGAGAGGTGTTTTGTATTGTGCTTTATCTTTAATTTTTTAGTTTATTATTGTATTATCTTGTTTTCTCTTATTTCATGGCACTTGGGATCTCATTCCCTACTTCAAAATATTCTAATTTTCATTTTAATTATTCTAATAGAAATTGTCACTACTCTTCTTGTTGGAAGTTTTCTTGTCATTGAGGATATTTTTGGCAACATGAGGAAGATGATGTGAAGAGATTTTTGAGTGGGGAGATTGATGAAGATTGATGATCATGACAGTATATGGTGTTGTCATTGATGGAAACCCATGACAAAGATGCAAAAGTGTTGGTTAGGAGAATACCAAATGGTTTGGATAATTTCCTTAAGTCTTGGAGTGTAGTTTCAATGTTTAGTCAACTAGTTTTGAGGCCCACATTGCTCTGCTATGAAGAATCTAGTTATATAGTTTTGAGGTAATAGTGATGCAGGTTGGAAGAGTCTAAATCCCAAGTCTCATGACTTGATGTCTTCCACAATTGAAGATAATGTTAACAAAGAATTAGCTTTGGAAATGATAGAGTTGTTGTGACAAAGTGTATGTTGGAATGCTCTGCACTCCATCATGGATGAATATTTTGATATGCAGATTTGTGGTAGTGTTTACAAATATCATTAGTGTCTACATTCCAAGTGGCAAGTGTTTTTGTGGTCCGCATGATGATTTGTGAGTGAACAATTGGTTCATTCTATTGTTACTTCACCAATGGTACCAACCTAAAGTTTTGGGGCCATGCAGAGTTGAATTATGTATGGAGCGGTATCATAGGAGTGATTATGGGTCATGTCAACCTATTTTGGTGGTGTATACACTTTGGTTCCTTTCACAAGGTGTGTGCATTAATGTTTTGGTTTGATAGGTTATGTGGTGCACGGTCAATCTATTAGGCTAACCTAATTGATGTTTTGGTTAGTTGTGGTATATATATATAAGGTTGATTCATTATGCGAGTGTGGTGAATAGAGTGTGTGTGCAATATTTGATGTAGAGAAGTGTGAATTGTAGTTGAGGTGAAGTATGAAGTGTATTAAATCAATTTTTTGAGCTTTAGTGGAACTATATCTTCAACATAGGTCAGATGCATTGTTAGCAGTTCATTTGGTAGTGAGCCACCCTTTCTTCTATCTTTCTCTATTCTAGGCAGTGAGCCTTTCTCCTTTTGGATAGTGAGTCCTTGGACAACAAGTCCACCATTTTGTATCAAACATTGTAACTAGTTATAATATATTGTGAGCTAATCCTCATCGTGGTTTTCCTATTTTTGGGTTTTCCACGTAGATCTGGTGTTCTTGTTTTCTTTGATATGATGAGTTCTTTCTATGATCCTTTCCATTACTACAAGTTTAATATGATGCATTGAATGCATGTTTAAATTTGATGAAGTTAATGAATTTCAATGAATACTGATTCACCCCCCCTCAGTATTTTGGGTGTTCAACAATTGGCATCAAAGCCAGGTTCCTTCAATTGGCTTGATAACTGAGGTAGATCTTGGAGGTTGAACACATGGCTACAAGGAAGTATCCTATTCTTGTGGAAGAGATTATCTCTGAAGGGTTTACTAAAGAAGATTGTGAAGTTGACATGGAAGGAGAACTCAAATTAGCCCTTGATGATTTGGATAACCAGAAGCTAAGAATAGAGATCTAAACAAGAATCTTAAAGATGCAGGTGAGTGTATCAAAAAGTTGAGAGATAAACTCAATAAAGCCACAAAAAGAGTCAAGGAAACAAATGAGAAGCTCAAACAATCAAATGAGACTATCACCAGTTTGAAAGTGCAAGTTGAAGAAGGAAAAAGCATTGAAGAGTTCCCAAATGGAAAACTAAAAGAAAAATTTGAAGAATGTTCAAAGCTCAAACAAGAGATTGTAACTTTGAGATCATATTTGGAGAAAGAAAACAATCAAGAAGGAGCTCCACATTGCTTGATGAAATGATTACAAAACAAAAAACTTTAGAGGGTAAAGAGGGCTTAGGATTTGAGAAAGGAGAAATTTCAAAGGTAAATGAAACTCCAAACAATGCTGAAAAGAAGAATGACAAGAAGAACAATGTCAAAAAGGTCCAAAACCAAAAGAAAGAATTCAAAAGGCCTCCTATCAGACAACCTGCTACACAAAGGTATTCATCTTTTAACAGTTAATTTTATTTCTACAATAAATTTAGACATAGAGCTATAGAGTGTAGAAGCAGAATGAATCAAAATACTCAATCATTTCTTAGTCAGTGTTATACATGCAATTGATTTGTTCATAAAGCTAGAAAATGCAGAAATCAATTGATGATTGGTTGCAATAATGGCATGATGTTAAAATATTTCAATGGCTATTGTTATACATGTAATTTGGATTTGGGCATAAGAGTTTTGAATGAAGATCTAGAATGGAAAGAAGTAAGATTGTTCAAAAAGTTGTCATATGCCACAATTGCAACAAATCAAGACACATAGCAAAGTTTTACAGAAGCAAGAATGTGAAACCCTTTGTTTCATAGAAGGCTGATCGGATAAAGAAAGTGGACCCGATTAAGATGAAGAAGGAAATGAACAAGAATTGGAAGAAGAAATAAGAGAGCAAAGTAAAGAATGAGTCTATGCTAGCTCCTACTGTAGATGTTTCCTCCAAAAACT
Organism: Sequoia sempervirens; assembly: GCA_007258455.2. Classification (NCBI taxonomy): domain Eukaryota; kingdom Viridiplantae; phylum Streptophyta; class Pinopsida; order Cupressales; family Cupressaceae; genus Sequoia; species Sequoia sempervirens. Next base: position 210,755,074 of record VDFB02105785.1, on the reverse strand, counting down.
AGATGAAGAGCTTTAGCTCAGGGGGAGTTTTAGGAGAAAATATTTTAGCCCCCACCAAAGATGTAGTGTTGATGCCTTTATAACACTCATACATGTGTAGATCGACATTTTTTTATGTGCTGATAGTATTTTCGGTATGAAATTTCTTATTGCAGAGAATTGTAGGCTGATTGAAGGTGACTGTGTCAACATAGTGAGGGTTTTCCTTTTTGACCTAACTTTATTCACTATAATTAATGCATTTTAGGTCTTCGAAAAAGTGTTTATATGTTATTTTACATATGATTAAGTAATTTGTGAATGAGCATTTGAAGTGTAGAGCAGAGCAAAGGCGATTTGAAGTTGTGTGAAACCCTACCAACAAAGAAATTCAAAGGTATTTATCATTTCTTGCTAAACCCTAGTTTTAGAAGTGATTCATGATGTATACTCCATAAGTGGTTGATGTCTTGGAATGACCAAGACATAAGTTTAAGAAGTACCCTTATAAATCCATGGAGACGAATCTGGAAGGCACTTTTTCAAGGATTCCTTATGATGTAATGCACACCGAGGATGTGTGATTCTACATCCACAAAAAAATGGATGAATATGATCATATAAAGATGGTGGAATTCTGGGTTAATGAGCTAATAGGAGATGAATATGAATTGAAGTTTGACGAAGAAGAAGCTGGATGTGTGGAATATTTTTCCAAACTTCTATCATGAGAATGAATGGGTTAAGTATGTACTGAGCCGAATTCATGATAAGTTTATGTGGTTGGATATGCCACATTTGATTAATAAACAAGCTATCAAGGCAATTACCTTTTATGCTCTAAAGGGCCCATTCCAACAATGAAGTCCATGAAGAATGATATGGTAATGAAGCTAATTGGTGCAAAATTTGTCAAGTGTGCCCTAACTGTGAAAGAAATTGATGATCCAATAGTAAAATATGCTTCCATGATGATAGGGTACAAAATATTATATATTAACAAAGATAATTCTATGTGGGCCACAACTATACACATTACTCACCAGATGGTGAAGGAAGGTCTGGACATTGATCTGTGCAAACTCTAAGACAATGGTTGATAGAGAATATTTAAAAGACTAAAGAATCTCAGTACCCCTTCTAATATGGTACCCTAATTTTATGTTTATTGTCTTATTTTCTTAGAGAGTTGCTTGGTGCAAAGAATATTGTGTGGTTGGACAAAATTCATGTTGCAATTCATATCTAGATCATTTGAGAAGGATCAAAGACCTAGAAACCTAGAATACTATGCTATGAGGTTTCTTCAAGACCTTTCAAGGAAAATTTCAAGAAAGAGAGAGGATACCAAAAAATATTGTTGAGAAATACAAGAAAAACCTTTATGGTTACCAGAGATAGCTGCATTATGGAAGTAGTTGAACCCAAAAAAAATTGAGTTTCAGAGCTAGGCTATGAGGTTACTACAAAAGAAATTATCGGTCTTGCTGAAGTTGTGTTGAGGAAGCCTAGAGATCCACTTGTGGATAGGTTTGGAACCTATGAAGAGAAATCTGGTGAAGTGCACCTAAATCAAAAAGAAAAAGAGAAAGAATAATGTAGAGAAGATGAAAGTAGACTTGGAGGAGATGGTGAAACCATCCAAGAGTTCTAGGGAAAAAATAAAAGCCCCATCTGTGGCTCTGCAGGGTATTCCGAACACAAGAAGGTCCATTAGGACCTCAAGCTCCTCTCCCTCAGTTCTGAAGTCCTCCAAAACTATGCCTGCAATAAATCCAAAGAAGAAAGGTACATTGAGTGCCTCTATACAACAACAAACTCCAAAGTGGAGAAGAATGAAAGAAAAGGCCACAAGGGAGAAATATATTAGTTGTGAGGATGAAGATGATATTGTAGACACCTAAAAATGAACTAGGCCTACAAGCTTCATTTTTACCACTTTCGTCCTAGCATAATTAATATAGGCACTATAGTCATTTTAGCATTGGTAGTCATTGTTTAGTGTTGAATTTTCCCTAACCCTAATTAGGGATTCTCAGGTTTAATCTGGACCTCTCATTCTAGGTCTTTCTTAGAATTTAATCTCATCCATCCATTGGAAATTATTTTTTCTATAAAAGACAATTTTGCTCATAATTTCGGGATCCCGTCATTTTTAATATAGGCATTATAGTCATTTTAGCATTAGTAGTCAATGTTTTCATTTATCATATTGTCATAGATACAGGCATAATTTTATCAAATCCTTCAACATTTGCATAGGGCTTTGGCATTATTATAGGTTGCTCAATTTGAAATCTGAGGGCCTCATTGACTTACTGAAAACTAGAAGGTGTAACAAAGGTGAACCATGGAAGATGAAGATTTCTGGTAGTATTACTCCTTTTATTTTCATTATATTTCCTTTTTGCTTTGTTATTTCATTGGATTTTGATGTTTATTATTTAATAATCTAACCCATCTAAATTTCCATAGATACTCCGTACCTTCACTGGGGCAATGATACTCCATACCTTCACTGGGGTATATTTTCGACTTATTTTCTTTGTCACAATGCGACATGCTACATTATGACAAAGAGGGGCAAAATGTAGACACCTAAAAATGACCTAGGCCTGCAAGCTTCATTTTTACCACTTTCGTCCTAGCATAATTAAGACATTTAATTATGTCCTTGGTCCACATTCGACTATTGATTAAATAATTCATAATTATTTAATTAATTCATGTCCTTTTATTCTTTTGATTATTAAATAAATAAATTTTATTTATTTATTAAATACGTCATTAATTGTCTAAGTCTTCCCTTAATTAAATAAATTTTAATTTATTTAATTACCCTTCATATATTTCTTCCTGACATTAAAATAAATACATTTTAATTATTTATTTAATATGTCACTAATTGTCATTAATTAAATAATTGATTAATTTATTTAATTAATTATCTTATCTTCTAAATTAAATAATTATCTTTAATTTTTAATTATCAAATTAATATTCCTCTCATTTTAAATAAATGAAATTATTTAAAATGTCATCACAATCTTAACTGACAGTCCATTTTGGTAAATAATCTGAAAAAGATTATTTATTGTCTCACAAAATCCATAATTTGAATTAATTTAATTCAAATCGGTAACTAATCTTCCAAAAATCAAGTAATCGGGCAAATTCTTGATTTTCCAAATTTGATCTTCAGTTCAAATCTTATCTTCTTGATTTTTTGAATCTCGTAAATCAGACAATCTTTATCTTCTTGATTTTCGAAAATCTTTATTTTCTAATTAATTTATCTCATTTATTCTCCACCGTCGATCCATTTATCTAAGGTTTTATCTTGATCGTTTGATTAATGAATTTTCCCTAACCCTAATTAGGGATTCTCAGGTTTAATCTGGACCTCTCATTCTAGGTCTTTCTTAGAATTTAATCTCATCCGTCCACTCGAAATTGTTTTTTCTATAAAAGAAAATTTTGCTCATAATTTCGGGATCCCGTCATTTTTAATATAGGCATTATAGTCATTTTAGCATTGGTAGTCATTGTTTTCATTTATCACATTGTCATAGACATGGGCATAATTTTATCAAATCCTTCAACATTTGCATAGGGCTTTGGCATTATTATAGGTTGCTCAATTTGAAATCTGAGGGCCTCATTGACTTACTGCAAACTAGAAGGTGTAACAAAGGTGAACCATGGAAGATGAAGATTTCTGGTAGTATTACTCTTTTTATTTTCATTATATTTCCTTTGTGTTTTGTTATTTCATTGGATTTTGATGTTTATTATTTAATAATCTAACCCATCTAAATTCCATAGATACATTTGGTGAACCTGACGTGAACACGACTTTGTTATTTGCTATTATTTCCGTACAGGTTTTGTGTTTTCTGCTATTTTTGAAGGTATAGGTACGGAGCGACACAACTATTTTTTTTTTTAAAATCATGACGCATTTGATGCGTTGCGACACATTCGCAAACAGGAAAGCCGCAATCGCTCTGTCAAGCCGCAATCGTAGTCCAGAAAGCCGTAGTTGAAATACATAGCCGTATTTGATGAACCAAGGGACGCATTTTCTCTGTCGAGACGCATTCACCTGGTAAAGTTTTCTTCTCATTTGCATTTGGATTTTTAAGGTTTCTCTATTCTTTCTGTTTTCTTTTAGCATTCTGGTTTATTTTCTTCATTCTGCCCAGTTTGGGCTGTCGTGTTACTAATCCTATTTCACAGCGTGTGGCGGTTATGTTTCGTGGGTCCAAGACTAGTGGATAAAATTGCTAACTTGTGGTTTTGCAGCTACGCTTGTCAAAAATTCATTTTTCAAACAACGTGTTTGCGATTTCTAGTGTAGAAAACACTTCATTTTGGTGCTTTTAAAATGGATGCGTGTTTGTGTCTGTTTGATTGTGTTTGCAAAATGGTAGGTGAGTATGCTCTCACTTGGTGAAAACCTTGTGATCAAAAAACCAAACCCATTTTTATCTGTTATTACCCTAACTTGGTATATCGGAGTATCCTCTGCCCTCGCGCTTTCAGGTGATCTTGGGTGTAAGAGAAACAGTTACCAACTCTAGAAATTGGGCCTGCCTAGGGATTTCATCACCCCAACGTGACTCAAACCGGCAATGGAGCTAAAGCCAAGCTACCCCCGACCGGTATATAAATGTAAACCTTAAGGGAAAACCTAAGGTTGCTTGTGCGGATGTGTCATACAGATGGAGTTGTACTCCCTTAAACCCTGTTGAGCTTAACCTCTTCAGGATGGAGTGCCACCTTAATGGTGATTAATCTCTTGCCCTGGGATGTATGGCCACTCGAATGGGGGTCCCTAACTAAAAAATTTTGTGTAGTAAGCCAAAATCCTTCTATTTGCTAGCGCAACACCGGTTGGTGTGAAGGCATCCACATTTTCGCAGTTTGTAGTAGAGGTGATCAGCTCGCCATGGGAGTTTCATGGGGGTTGGAAGCTTGGTTGGCCTGAGAAGAGAGTGCACTGTAAGGGGGAGCCCGTGCAGCCAAGCTTTTGAATTCACACGCTACAGATATGCGGTTGGGGAAACCCATGTGGAATCTAGTGAATACTGTCATGGCCTAACCTAGGATTGTGCTTATTTGATGTGTGTTTGGTTACTTTTAAAACACTGTGCTTGTCAAGTGCTTTATGGAATTATCAAATTTACAGCTCCAAATAAAACATTCAACACCAAACAGATCAAACTTGCAATCAAAACGACAAGAAAATCAAATTGAAACAAAACTGTGTTGCATCTGTTGAATCGCAATCAATTTTCTGCACCTCAATCACTTTGTTAAACCACAGTTGAAATTTAAAATGCCGCATCTATATGCGTCGTGACGCATCTAAACACTGCAGAGTCGCATTCACAAAACTGAGACGCAACTGTCTGTCATTGAGTCGCATCTGATAAACTGAGTTGCATTGTCTGAATCTGAGTCGCATTTGCTGAACTTGAGCCGCATTCACAAAACTGAGATGCAACTGACACCTAAAATGATGCATTTGCCTGTCACTATTTTAAACTTCATACAAAGTCAAAGCTGAAGCCTTAATCTTCTCAGTCATTTGCCAAACATTGTTTCCAAGAAGATTCTGTTAGGAACCAAACTTGAAATTGCTCAAAGTCTTGACCATTAGTTGCATTCATCACCATAGGTTTCATCCTTCACTTTTGTTTAGTTGCATACATTCGACATTAGGTTGTCCCTAGGTTCACATTTTTGCATCTTTAGGATTAGGTAAACCTCAGCACAATTTGCAACATCATTGTTTTCGAAACTAGGCTCTTTTGGACTAAGTTATCAACCCCCTTTTTCAGTCATTATCCTCTTTTGTGAAAATTTCCAACTAAAAAGTCTAGTTAGGAAAATTCACTAGTCATATCGACCTTGTCACCTTGTCATTTTCAACAAAGTCCTCTAGTAACCAAAATCGAAAACAAAGTTTGAGCTTAGAAGTGCTTAGGTACCCTTGTCTTAAATTGCATTTTAGGTTTTCACATTGCATATCCTATTCACAAAAATCCAAAAAAACATTAGCCATCGTAGTCGTCATTTGGAATTTAGACCTTGCATAGGGTCATCACTACAATTAGTTGTCATTCCTTTTCATTTGAGCAATCTCATTTATGGTGGAAACTAGACTTCAGAAACAACAAAGACAAATGGAAAATCCTCGGCAAGACCCCACGTCCACTGTCAACAATCCAACATATGACCCAAACTGGACCTTTGATGATCCATTTAGGAAAACAAACAATCAACCTCTAACGACGACACTACACTCATCAAACAGTCCATTTGAACCATTCTTGCGTAAAGATGAGTACGGTCAAATACTCGAAGAAAACTTAGAGGTAGCAGCACAGGACCCAGAGGCCTCTCAATTTGTTGAAACAATGGTCCTTTATGACAGAGACAGATACTTGGCCATACTCTTGAGTCAAGGAGCCAAATTTCCCCAAGGATTCGACATTACCATGATACAATCAACACCTCGAGACCCTAATGACAACAACATGCATAACATGTCACATAGTGGTCAACCTACAAACACTACGAGCAATACCTTCTTTGACACCACAATGACAGTGCATGCTACCTCCAACATCCCAAACAACTCCAACACAATAAATACTACAGCTATTAGAGGATCACAATCATCCACAATGCCCACAACATCCATGACACTATCCCAATCTGCTGGAACCACTCTTGGTTCCTCAACAATATGGGAAAATTACTCCAACCCTCTCTTCACCACTACGATAAATGCCATGGGGGCATCATCAAGTCATAACAACCCCCCCTTGATAGCTACATCTACTACCATGAGTACACCTTCGACATATCCGCTCAGTGGTGTTTCACAAAATCCTTTGGGAGGGGGCAAGGGATGCATTTTCATCCAAGGACAACAACCAAACGTTAACACGACAACACAGTCACATGTCATTGCCTCCCAAGGTACAAATACAAACATTCCCCTTGTGCAAACCCAACAATTTGCACAAGGTGGCCAAGTAACACAATCCATGGCACCATTCACGCATCATAGCATTCATGGTCATCACATTCCCCAAATAACGACACACATGGCTGGGGGACACATCCCAACCTACTCATCTAACATTCATACTCACCAACACGCACCCAATCATAACCTTCAATATCAACAACACGACAATCCGCAAACGTCCTATATACCACAACAATCCATACCACCACAATACACCAATATTCACGCACAACAAATGGGACCCTATGGTGTACCAAGCAATACAACGTATGGAAACACAAATGATCCTGTTATGGATGCCCTCTAAACAAGGCTGATGGGGGTAGAAAAAACTATTCAAAACATATACATTTCAGGCCAGAAATCGAAAATATCATATGACCTAAATGTATACCCATTCGACATGAGCATATACATGCCTCCATTTCCTCCGGGATATGTGTCACCAAATTTCACAAAATATAGAGGCAAGACAAACCCCATTGAACATGTTTGCGAATTCGCAACCAATTGTATGGACATCGCCTATGAACAAACATACTTGATGAGAATTTTTTCTAAAAGTCTGGAGGGTCAAGCCCTTGAATGGTTTTCCACACAAAAGGATATCCAGACATGGGATGAGCTTAAATGAAAATTCATCAAAAACTACGCGTACAACATCGACATGGACCCCTCCATCACTAGCTTGTGCACTCTCACACAAGAGGATGCTGGAGAGACATTTATCCCATGTTTTCAAAAATGGAGAAGCCTTGCTAGTCGATGTCACGTTGACATCCTCGAAAGGGAGAAAGTCGACATGTTTGTCCAAACACTTCTGGGGCCCCTAAGATATGCATTGCAAATACATTGTCGTACAAACTTCACAGATTTAGTCAAAAAAGGGGTCCAGATTGAGATAGCCCTTATCGCAAAGGGAGAATTACGATATGGTTCCAAAAACACAAATGTCAATCCAACCACTGACAAGAATAAATACTGGGTAAAAAATAAACATGTTACAAATGACAGTGTTGTTGACGCCAAGACTGCAAACGTTGTGGGTCCTGTACTGGCCCTAAAAGGGGTTCAACAACAACACCAACCAACAACGACATCGACACCCCCTCCTAATGTCCCTTTCAACAATCTGAATAGTCAAAATAATCAGGGACAATATCGTCAGACGAGACAATTTCCTAAAGGTCGCACATACACTGCTTTGGGTGAACCCATTGAAGAAGTCCTTAAGAAATGTATCCAGAATGGGGTCATTACACTCCAAGAACCAAAACCATATGACCCAGGACAATTCAAACCAGCATGGTGGAATGACAATGCATTTTGTGAATACCATCGAGGAAAAGGACATACAACCTCTAACTGTCGACAATTGAAAAACCTAATACAAGATCTCATCGAGAGTCGTGTCATGATCTCAATTTGCCTCTAATTCAGATCATACTATCCATAAGAATCCACTACAGGACCATGGTTCTCATAAGGCTTCCACATCAGGTCCACAGATGCATAATAATCAAGCTAACTTCGCCTGAGTCAAGTACGACTATTCTAGTGGACCTATTATAAACAATGTCTGAACTGACAATGAATACATCAATACCATTACGGTCAAGAGAGCACCCCAATGTAACACTACTACTCTCAGTGGCAAGGTCACTATAGCTGGTCCACCTCCAGCTAGACAAGCCAAAATCACCATACCAGGCCCATCTGCTAAACAGTCACAACCTGTCCCATCTGCTAAACAGTCACAACCTATCCCGACCATAAAGCAGTGGAAACCCAAAAGTCAGTTCAACCTCATTGACCAGCTAGGAAAGACTCCCGCACAAATCTCTATACTCGAGCTGCTTCGTATCTCTCCCACGCACAAAGAGATCCTAGATAAAATCTTGATAGAGTCGTCGGTCCCCAAGGATATCGATGTCAATCAATTTGAAACTATGGTCCAGGATATCTCACTTCGCCTCACCACGTCACCTTTTCAGATCAAGACTACTCATCACCTAAAACCAACCACAATGATGCATTGCATATAGAAACTTTTGTCCACAAGCACAAAGTTAGACGGGTTTTAGTAGATGGCGGAGCAGGATTGAACATATGCTCCTTCAAACTGGTTAAGGCCCTAGGGTTCTCTGATGCGTGCATAGACCCAACAAAGAGTATAGTGATCAAAGCATACGATGACGAGGAATGCTCTTCACGGGGCGTTATCTCTCTCCCAATCAGAGTGGGACCAGTCATTGTGGACACAACCTGCCAGGTCCTAGATTTGGAACTACCATACAACATCTTACTAGGCCATCCATGGATTCATGCCTTAAAAGCTGTTCCATCCACATACCACCAGTGCCTAAAGTTTCCATTTGACGGCACAGAAATAACCATATATGGAGACCCTGACCCTTTCCAATATTGTAAAAAATTAAGGGGTATCTTTGAAAACTGAGTACCTATTAACCGAGAAGTATCTAGCTCCTCGTCATCCAAATACATCGACCCGTCCACACTCACGCCATCTTCCACATCCGCTCCATCCACGTCTTCCACCATACCACCACCTTCCACTAGCCCTAAGACATAATCCACTATCAAAATCCAGGACCTTGGCTGCGGAGAATTCAAACTGCACACAACATACATCATAACAACAATGCCCAGGTCTCCAAAAGTTTATGGTCGGCCATGTTTCAGAATGGAACCCAAGGAAACTTTCAAAGTTCCACCGAAAATAGTTTTTATCAAGTGGGGAGACATGAGTAAGGAAGACCTTACTGACATTACAGGATGGATCTATAAGGATACTCTCACACTACCCCTGTTACCAGTTCAAAAATATGGCAAGGGTTTTGACATCATGAAGGCTAAAGGCTACGATGGTACTAGTGGCCTAGGAAGAAATGAAACTGGCCGAAGGGAACCCATAGAAACTTCTCAAGTTCCAAAATATCTTGGATTAGGGTTTGGATCACCCGACAATGACGATCAATGTACCTCTAGACTTTCAAATGAGCAAGTACATGCTTCGGATAGTGTCGAGACTACTAGGGAAACCATCACCAAAACAGACTCCCAAGAGTGGGAATTTGGCTTAGAACGATCCCTAAGTGAATGTTGTCTTGATGATTTGTTTGTCGAACCAGGGGAATTGACCTCCGAACAACGGTTTTGGCAAACATTCAAAATTGAACAAGCACCAAATAGTCAAAGTCCCATTACCACTTCCCATAACGTCCAACACCCATCATATGAACCCATTCCATCCAATCCATCTGAAGTAGCAGACGACATTGACAACCAGGGCTCTAAAACCTTCACTCCTTATTTTGACAACGAATATGACACTAGTGAAGGAGAATATTGGATAGAGTCCGATATAGAGTTGGATGATGATAATCTCATCTACAACATCATTGAATCCGTCTGCATGCTGTCTGCATCCTCACCCCAATTCACCAACATGGACGATGGCATTACCTTAGTTTACCCTGAGCTAGTCGATTGGGACCAACAAGGACCGCCAGCCCTGGATACATTTCAGAATGATGAGGTAATTGTTGAATTTATGGGATTACGAGAAGGCATACCCAGTGGGGACCACAAATCAAGATTTTCCATTGATTTAGACTACACGACATACTTCGGCGAGACTGCTTCGTCCTCTAGTCGCAAAAGTAAAAATAAGAATAAAAGAAAAAGGGAGACGTCTCTAGGTGAAAACTGAAAGGAACCTCTTGACGATAAAATAGTAAAAATAAAGGACGTATCTGTGGGTGAAAACCTCTCTGAGGCACCCAAAGATGGAGGACTAGACTTTCTCCTCGTGCAACAGGAGAAATCGGCTATGCTTATTGAAGACACAATAGAGGATAACATATCAACTACAGAAGATCCCAAGATGGTCCTCTTTAATGCATCATTAACTGAAGACGAGAGACCCAAATTTCATAAATTCTTTGCAGAACAAAAAATTAACTTCGCATGGTCCTACGCTGACATGCCAGGATTGGACCCAAAACTAGTTCTGTACCATCTCCCGCTATTACCTAATGCTAAACCGGTCAAGCAGAAGTTGCGCAAAATTCACCCTCAAGTTGCTCTATTGGTCAAGGCCAAGTTAAAGAAATTACTGGATGCCGGATTCATACGGTCTATTGATTACGCTGAATGGATTTCTAACTTGGTGCCAGTGACAAAGCCAAATGGGCTGATCGGCGTATGTATAGACTTTCGAGACCTAAATAAAGCATGCCCGAAGGATGACTTTCCTTTGCCAAACATTGACATCATAGTTGATCTACGGGATATGAGATGCTATCCCTCATGGATGGTTTCTCTGGCTATAATCAAATCCGCATTGCTCCTAAGGAGTAGCAAAAAATAGTATTTACTTGCCCATGGGGTACATATTGTTGGAATGTCATGCCATTCGGTCTCAAAAATGCAGGTGCCACATACCAAAGGGCTATGACCACAATCTTCCATGACATGATGCACAAAATAATGGAAGATTATGTAGATGACTTATTGGCTAAATCAGTAACCAGGAAAGATCATATGAAGGTACTCGACACAATTTTCAAGAGACTTGAAGAGTACAAAGTCTAGCTATATCCTAAGAAGTGTGTTTTCGGGGTCACATAAGGAAAACTCTTGGGATACATGGTTTCTTGAAGAGGCATAGAGGTTGATCCAACAAAGGTTAAAGCCATCATAGACATGCCCCCACCCAAAGGAATCAGTGAGCTAAGAACTCTACAAGGCAGGTTACAATCTATTTGGCATTTCCTAGCCCAACTGGCAGATAAGTGCCACCCATTCTAGTATTTGTTGTGCAAGGGTATTCCCTTTGTATGGATAGACAAATGTTAAGAAGCATTTCAACAAATCAAAGATTATCTATTGTCAACACCAGTCCTCATGCCTCCAATTCATGGAAAACCATTGATCCTATACATCTCGACTACTAGTTCAGCACTGGGGGCATTACTGGCACAAAATGATCATGAAGGAAAATAATGAGCCATCTATTACATCAGTCGCACACTAATAGGGTATGATTTGAACTATACAAACATTGAACGTGCATGCCTTGCTGTTGTCTTTGCATCCCAAAAACTAAGACACTATATGCTCAGTCACCAGACACACCTGGTCGCCAAGATTGATCCATTGAAATACCTCTTAAGTTGGGCGGCATTAACAGGCCGGTTGGAAAAATGGGTTATGATACTAAGTGAGTATGACATACAATATGTCGAGCGTAAGGCAATAAAAGGACAGGCAATAGTAGATTAACTGGCAGATGCACCGATTCAAGTCACTCATCCACTCATAACTGATTTTCTCGATGAGTCCATTTTTCATGCAGAACCGACAGTACCATGGAAGCTATATTTTGATGGGTCTCATACTAGTCATGGCTCAAGCGCTAGAATCTTGTTTATCACACCACAGGGGGATTCAATTCCTAAGGCATTCTGGATCACTTTCCCTTGTACAAATAACATTTCCAAATATGAAGCACTAGTCACAGGTCTCAAAATGACAATTAAATGGAAAATTCAGACGTTACTTGTATTCGGGGATTCCTAGCTCGTTATCAACCAAGTGAATGATGACTATGAAACAAAGGATGAGAAGTTGCTTCCCTACAAGAGGATGGTGGATAGTTTCCTGACATACTTCCAGTTGATTTCTTTTGAACAAATCCCTAGGACACAAAATAAGGCAGCTGATGCAATGGCTACTATTGGTTCTCTTTTGGACATCCCTCAAAATGTGTCACAATTTGAGTTCTTAATAGAACAACTTTTAATACCGGCATATGATATCCCAGAATCAGAAATGGTTTGCGAACTTGTTGGTCCCAACTCTCCCTGGTATCAGGACATTTATGACTACCTAAAATCTCAAACCCTTCCACTGAACCTGTCCAATAACCAAAGGAAGTCCTTCATCCGAAAATCCGTAAAGTATGCCATCATTAGTGACACCCTGTACCGCCATAGTTTTGACAACACCCTCCTTAGATGTTTCGACACTAACAAAGCGCGTACGACCTTATGCGAAGTGCACGACGGTATATGCGGATCTCATTCAAGTGGTCCTACTCTAGCTAAGAAAGTAACGAGACTTGGGTATTATTGGCCAACAATTGAAAAGGATGCAATTGAATATGTGAAGACTTATCGTAAATGTCAGATCCACAGCAATTTGATCCATGCTCCAGCATAGGAACTTTGACCAATCACTTCTCCTTGGCCCTTCGCTCAATGGGGACTCAACCTCATGGGTTAAATTCATCCAACCTCCTCCAACGGCCACAAATTCATTATCACTGCCACTGAGTATTTTACGAAGTGGATTGAAGCCATCCCATTGACATGTATTACCGACAAACAAATATCGAAGTTCATCCTTAACTACATCATTTGCCGGTATGGCCTTCCATAATCCATCATCACTGACAACGGACGTCCGTTTCAAAATCAAGACGTTCAAGAGTTATGTGAGCGATTTCACATTCAACACCATTTTTCATCTCCCTATTACCCACAAGGAAATGGTCAAGCTGAGGCGTCCAATAAAACCATTGTCAAATTCCTCAAAAAGACTGTCAATGACGCTGGCCGTGACTGGCACATACAACTCAACCCTGCTCTGTGGGCTTACCGAACTAGCATTCATACGCCTACAGGGGCCACTCCATTTGCCCTAGTCTTTGGCGCTGAGGCCATCTTACCCATTGAGGTCAAAATTCCTTCGTTACGCGTCTCCCTGAAGGATCTAACTAATGAAGAGGAGTATTGACAATCATGCTTGTACGAGCTAGAAATGCTGGAAGAACGAAGGAAAAATTCACTGAACCATCTCCAAGAATATCAGAACCGTCTTTGTCACAGCTACAATAAGAAGGTTATGGTTAGACAGTTTGACATTGGCGACCTAGTTCTCATGCAGAAACCCAAGAACCAAGCTGACAGAGAAAAGCCAGGAAAATTTGAACCAAACTGGTTGGGTCCCTACATTATCATATCTTCTTTCAGTTCTAGAGCTTATCAGCTGGCCACACCAGATGGAGAACAAATGATAGAGCCCATTAATAGTTTACATCTCTGAAGGTTCTACGCATAGCATCAGAGGATTCAGTTGAAAACCGCAAAATACAAAAAAATTGAAAAATGATAAAAAAATTGTTGCCTTGATGAAAACCTGGCAAACAGGCGTCTTGGTGACACCAAAAAAATAAAAAAGTCAAGAAAATAGTAAAGAGAAAAATTTCATCCAATGGTGAAAACCTGGCAAATAGGCGCCCTAGATAAGTACCATGATGAAAACCTGACAAATAAGTGTCACCCTGATGAATCCAACGGCGAGGTCTATTTGGGCCCAAAGTGCTCCAAAAATCAGGCGACCCCCAGATCTATTAGAAAAATCACCGAGCTTGAGACCCTTGCAGATCTAGCCAATGGTGATGAAAACCAAAAAATCGTCACCCTGATGAAAACCTGGAAAACAGGCGTCTTGGTGACACCAAAAAAATAAAAAAGTCAAGAAAATAGTAAAGAGAAAAATTTCATCCAATGGTGAAAACCTGGCAAACAGGCGCCTTGGATAAGTACCATGATGAAAACCTGACAAACAGGCATCATGTGTAAAATAAATCGTCTATGTGGACTCTTACACTTGGGGGCAAGTCGTCTCATCTCCTAGGCCTTCCTCTTGGCATTGGCATCCGACCATTTAATCCATATCATTCCCACCTATCTTGGTCTTGACATAAAACTAGCACACATAAATCATGCTTTGGGAAAACTCTTGACATGTCTATCCTTTGATCATACGCGAAACATCATGTCATTGACTATCATAGTCTTATTGTCCTTATATGACATGGTCCTTGAAAATCATATGACAATTCCCTTAGTCTCATGTCTCTTGTCCTTTACCAAGGCCACCCCCTATCCTTTCATGCCTGTCACCTATCTTGGCTTTCCTTTGTCAAACAGTCTAAGGATAATCATCATCCCTCTAGTCCTAAACAAGTCATTCCAAATGCAATGAGTCTAATCCATACAAGAACATTATCCAAAATTTTACTTGACTGTGTTCCTGGCCCGGCTGTAGACCTCCATACTTTCGTCACATTATTGTCATCGTCCTCACGTTGTTTTGAGATGTGTCCTTCCCACATCAAACGACGTTGTCATCACCTTTCAATTGGTATTCAACTTGACTAGGGGCACAATCATGTTTTTCCTTAGATTTTCATGTGTAGGCATCAGTCATATGCATTTGTCACGATCCTCTTAAACGTCAAAATCCAAAAACAAATCATAAAATATCCTGAAAAAAGACCTAAAAATATTAAAATGTCCTAAAAAAAAAGAGAAGACAAAAACATCATAAAATGTCCTGAAGAAAGACCAAAAACATCATAAAATGTCCTGAAGAAAGACCTAAAAATCATAAAACGTCCTGAAGAAAAACACAAAAACATCCAAATCAATGTCAAAATCTTGTAAATGGAGTCAAAGTCAGTCATCTCAATCAGTCCATGTCATTGTCGAACTACGTTGTCTCTACGCATTTGCTACGTAGGCAAGGCCATCAGTCGATGAGTCCCCGAGACATTAGGTCAATCCTTTTAGGTTGGTCCAAATAAAATCATGGCATTTGTCACAATTGTCACATCAGTCAAATAATTCAGACATAGTCAAACTCAGACACAAGACAGTCATTTGAAACGTCAACATGAAAATTGGTCAAAATCAGACAGCACAATCCAATCAATCATATAGTCAACATCAGTCAACTTGCCAAAACATATTAGTCAAAACAATGTCAGTCTTGTCAATCTTTGGTCTTCTTCAAGATGTGTCCTTCTTGGAGTTAGACCTCGTCAAAATGTCCTTTGCCTTTTCAAGATGTGTCCTTCCTGACAATAGGCCCCGTCAAACTGTTAACACCGTCAAATTGGAAAAACTCTTAAACTATCAAAACTATCAAACTGGCAAGAATTCAATCTTTGGCAAACAAACATTGGCAAACAAAATTAAAGGGCTATTAATTTTTCTGGTCTATCTTGTCTTATATTTTGACTATCTTGGCTATTTTGTCTTATGTTTTTATTGTCTTGTCTTTTTGGTCATGTTACTAGCTACCTCGAGGATGTCCCATGAAGGATTTAGAGGTGTGATGATGTCTCCTGGCCTATTTTATTTTTCTTTGACTACTGTCTATGGATTGTCTTGACAAAAAGACTAGGGCAACTTCGCCCTTAGTATGAGTTAGGACATTCCTTGTCTGTGACTGTCTTTTTTTCAAGTGGATGACCTTGCACACCTTGGTCTACGTCATATCATGGTGTTTGTTGTCCATTTGTGTCATTTTTACCGCCCAATGATGATTAAGAGCAATATTAGTCCTATGGAAATGTTTTGAAGGATTTGGTCTAGGAACTAACATGCATATCTTTTTGTCTTGTCATCTTCTCTCTCCCATCTCATATAGGTATTGCATCCATATCATCATCTATATCTTTTACACTAACTTTTTTTTGTCTCTTCATATTCTAGTCTTCTCATTAATTTCAAGAGCACACCCATGTTCTTGGAACCCGTCTTTCCTCTCAAGGGGGCATACCGTAACCCTCCTCATCATTCTTCCTTATATTATTTTGCACTAGGGCATATTTTTGACTTATTTTCATTGTCATAATGTGACAAGTGACATTATGACAGAGGGGCAAAATGTAGACACCTAAAAATGACCTAGGCCTGCAAACTTCATTTTTACCACTTTCGTCCTAGCATAATTAATACATTTAATTACGTCCTTGGTCCACATTCGACTATTGATTAAATAATTCATGTCTTTTATTCTTCATGATTATTAAATAAATAAATTTTATTTATTTATTAAATATGTCATTAATTGTCTAAGTCTTCCCTTAATTAAATAAATTTCTTTAATTACCCTTCGTCATATATTTCTTCCTAATTATTAAATAAATAAATTTTATTTATTTATTAAATACGTCATTAATTGTCTAAGTCTTCCCTTAATTAAATAAATTTCTTTAATTACCCTTCGTCATATATTTCTTCTTGATTATTAAATAAATAAATTTTATTTATTTATTTAATATTTCACTAATTGTCTTAATTAAATAAATTGATTAATTTATTTAATTAATTAATCTTATCTTCTAAATTAAATAATTATCTTTAATTATTTAATTATCAAAATTAATATTCCTCTAATTTTAAATAAATAAAATGATTTAAAATGTCATCACAATCTTAACTGATAGTCCATTTTGGTAAATAATCTGAAAAAGATTATTTATTGTCTCACAAAATCCATAATTTGAATTAATTTAATTCAAATCGGTAACTAATCTTCCAAAAATCAAGTAATCCGGCAGATTCTTGATTTTCCAAATTTGATCTTCAATTCAAATCTTATCTTCTTGATTTTTTGAATCTCGTAAATCAGACAATCTTTATCTTCTTGATTTTCAAAAATCTTTATTTTCTAATTAATTTATCTCATTTATTCTCCACCGTCAATCCATTTATCTGAGGTTTTATCTTGACTGTTTGATTAATGAATTTTTCCTAACCCTAATTAGGGATTCTCAGGTTTAATCTGGACCTCTCATTCTAGGTCTTTCTTAGAATTTAATCTCATCCGTCCACTCGAAATTGTTTTTTCTATAAAAGACAATTTTGCTCATAATTTCGGGATACTGTCATTTTTAATATAAGCATTATAGTCATTTTAACATTGGTAGTCATTGTTTTTATTTATCATATTGTCATAGACATAGGCATAATTTTATCAAATCCTTCAATATTTGCATAGGGCTTTGGCATTATTATAGGTTGCTCAATTTGAAATCTGAGGGCCTCATTGACTTACTGCAAACTAGAAGGTGTAACAAAGGTGAACCATGGAAGATGAAGATTTCTGGTAGTATTACTCCTTTTATTTTCATTATATTTCCTTTGTGCTTTGTTATTTCATTGGATTTTGATGTTTATTATTTAATAATCTAACCCATCTAAATTTCCATAGATACAGATATAGAAGAAGAAAAACCATAGTTAATCAGGAAAAAGATGTATCAAGCCTTCGTGGAAGAGACAAGTGCAGAAAGAACAAAGGTTGACATTGTTGATACTGAAAGTGGAAGATGTTTCAAAAGAAAAGAAAGTTTTCGTTATTAAGAAAAGAGAAAATAAGTCTAGTGAAGGAGAAAAGTCTCCTAAAGGCAAGGGGAAGAAGAAGGAAAATTCCCCTCTGGTAAGGGAACACAAACCCTTAAAATTGGATGCATTGTTTGTTTAATAGTATTGCAAATTTTGGTCTCTTGGAAGAAACTGCACAAATATATCCTGAGTCAAATGACGAGGATAATATCACTATAGAAGATGCTATTGTAAAATACATGGTAATATTTAATACTAGCCTTGGAGAAATTTAGAGTCAACTGTCTGATGACCTGAAAGGTGTTTTGAGTGCGAGAAGGTAAGAAGCATTTGATGAAGATGCAAAAATAAGAATATTTTCCTTGGAGAAGATTGGTTATTCTCTCATAGATGAAGATAGAGATAAATTTTCTCAAGTGTATAAAAGGTAATTTGGGACAAAGCAGAGAGTCAACACCTTGATGAGTAGGGGTAAAGAAGACATAGAAAGACTGAAAAATGAGAAACTGTAAAAGGTTGCAGATTTGGCAAAGGAACTAGGGATGTCTCCTGATGATGAAGATGAAATGTAGAATGATCTATTTGTCCCGAAGATCAATGAGGCTGAAAGCGCACAACATGAGCATGTGCTTATAGAGGAGAATGTGGGAGAAGATATGATTACAGAAAATGCCCCTTTGGTTGCAGAAAATGTTGTTGGTGAAGAAAAGAATGATGATATGCAAGTTTACACGAAGAAGGAAGAAGCTCAAATAAAATAATATTTTCTCCCTCTGGACATTGAAAAATATGCAGAGTAGAAGGAAGAAGATAAACATGAAAACCTAGAGAAGTCTGAGGTACAAACGGATGAAAACTTGCCTCCTCCAAATGGTGAAAAGGTTACTAAGGAAGAAAATATTGTAGAAAACAGCAGAGAGAAGGAGAAAGAGAAAAAGGAAGAAGGAAGTTCTCAAACAATTGGTGAATCCTTTGGAGCTTCTGAAGATTCATTGAAATGTCTACTGGACATGCAACTATGGTTCCAAATGATGGTTTCATCATAGTTATTACAAATTCCTATGCAATAAGGACAAGTAGATATGGATAGAATGTCTCCTTTGCATAAATTGCAACTTGGTGATTCCTTTCATGCCTCCATAAGGAAGGAGATACTAAAGACATACCAAAAGAGTGCTAAAATGATTGGTGAAGTAGTAAAAGTGCTACAAGACAACTTCCCCAGGGCAAATGTTGACAATTCTCTATCCGGTGTGCATCAACTGAGGCTACTAATTGATTCCTTTAAGGAATACTCTACCAGTTTGGAAGAAAAAATAGAAAAGGAAATGACCAAGAAGATCAATGACAATGATAGGGAGGTTGGATGAAACAACCACTATTTCATGATCTGGGTCTTGCTTGGAAGACTTCTAGGGTGTTGCACTCCACCACTTGAAACCTATAGGACCTCTTCCTTCTTAGGGTCCCTTGGTTTCTCCCTACCAACCCAACTATCAACTTAGATCCTCCTACCAAGACAAGTCTTGGTGCAATCTTGCAACTCTAACCTTAGCCCTTAATCCACCCTAAAGGCTACAATACTCCTAAATCTTGAATTTAGCTTTGCAGGGGTGTGAAGGTGTTTCTAATGACTTAAATCCATCCTATTTTGGTTCTTGAGGGTCCACCTGACTCCATTTCTTAGTCGCTTCCACCAAACCCTCATTTAGCCTAAAAAGGCTACTAGCCCTAGGAGCCCCAATTAGGCTTCCTTCTCTGAGAAAACAGGTTAGTTCTCAAAACTTTCCAAAGAACACACAAATATTTTCTTGGGATTCCTGGTTCATATGCCCACCTCTCAAGGATTTTTGGGGTCTTGGGTCTCAGCTATCCGTACAACGCCCTAACTTGAAAATGAGCCAAAACTAGGTCTTTTAAGCCCTTTCCGGGCTGCTCTCAAACTGTTAAGTATTCCTCACATCAGATGGATTGATGGAGCTTCCTCCTCCATGCTATATATTGGAAAGACACTTATCTGACTTCTCCAAGTAGTAATTTGTCAAGGCATTGACACCCTGCAAATCAAGTGCTCTGCACTAAGGTCTTCCGTAGCCGGACTCTTCCTGGCTCGTCTATGGCAAGACTTCCACAGTAGCTCCTATATTTTCAAAGGCTCTAAACTCTACCATATGTACATACATGGAGTCTAGTCACTGTTCCCAAAGTGTCATAGAATTTGTATGGTGGGAAAGTGAACTATCACTCCATTTTCACAAAACTACCTAGTTCAGACCAGCAACAACAAGAAAACCAATGTATTTACAAACAATGCTTGAAATTGAATAAAGAAGCTAACTAATGTCATACAATTCTTGAAGAAAAACTACACTACATCCTACACAAATTACAGTGCCATGATTAATCCATTAAAATCTCACTTCAATGCAAAAATCAGAAAATGCACTCTCAAACACAATTGCTTTCCTTGAATTCACAAAACTTCAAAACATAACAAATGCTTCCAACCCTACTCCAATGCCGAGGCATTCCATAAATAGGGTCCCTAAAATAGTTATCCTCTTCCTTGGGCTCTTCTTGGCCGCTTGTAGCTCCAATTGAGCAATATTTGCAAATATTTTGCAAGAATTCCTAAAAATCCAAAACCTTATTTTGAGCTAAAACCTAATGATACCTATACTATGGTCAACATGACCTTCATTTGATCAAAACCCAACCAAAAATTCCATTAGGGCTTACATCCAAATGAACTAAATTTGATTGCTTGCTTAGTTGTCCTAGACAAGACCGTCCTAGACAGACCTTCTAAACAACCTATGGTGATCTATGGGTGCTCCTGCACCATTCTCCCGCCTCTACACAAACACTAATTAATGTGGGGAGAGATTAGAGATAAATCAATACCCTGCTTCTTGATCTGAGCTTCATCCACCCATGTAGCCTCAGATTCTAGTTTTTCCTTCCATTTGATGAGATGTTCCATGTATTCCTTATGCCGGGTAGACTTCTTCACCCTTGATTCCAAGATCCTCTCTGCTTGCAACTTGTCTTTAGGAGGTAAGGCTATGTTACTCACATCCTTCAAGACATCCACACTTTTCTGATCCAAGTCAGTGACTGGTCCTTTATACCTGATCAAATTAGCTGCATTAAACATTGGAGAAATGACTAAGTCTGTAGGTAACTCCACCTTGTAGGAATTCTTCCCATATTTTGCTAACACCTGACATGGTCCCACTCTCTTCATCTGCAACTTGGTTGATGTTCCTTTCTGCAACCTATATTTTTTGAGATGGACCATGACATAGTCCCCTATTGCAAATTGTAGATCTTTCCTAGACATATCCACCTTAGCTTTCAGCTTGTGAGTAGCCTCTATAATTTTCTTCTTCACTTGCTCTTGAATCTCCTTCATGGTCTAAGAGAAATCCTCAGCATGGCCAATCCTGTGCTCCATAGCTCCTAAATCTCTAAGTTCACACACACCTCTTGGGTGCATTCCATACACTTTCAAAAGGACTTCTGCTTGTGGTCCGATTCACACTGTCATTGTAGGCATATTCAGCTTGTGATATGACCAAGTCCTATGTCTGTCCATACTCCTTGGTGAGGCACTTGAGAAGGTTACCTAACACTCTATTTATCACTTCAGTTTGTCCATCTGTCTGAGGATGGTAGGCTGATCCAAAAGATAGGTTAGTACCTAATCTGCTCCATAGAGTCTTCCAAAAATGACTCATGAACTTCACATCCTTGTCTGAGACAATGCTCAATGGAAATCCATGGATCCTCACAATCTCTTTAAAGAAAAGATGAGCAATATAGCTAGCATCATGGGTGGTCTTGCAAGGAACAAAGTGACTCATCTTACTAAACCTATCTACCACCACATAGACACTATCAAACCCTGTCTTAGTCTTAGGGAGTCCTACCACAAAGTCCATGCTAATACATTCCCATGGTCTATTGGGAATGGGTAGAGGTTGATCCAAACCTACATTGCTAGCTCCCCCCTTGGCTTTCATACAAACTACACACTGCTCCATATACCTTCTGACATCCCTTGGCAACTTGGGCCAATAATAGAACCTCTGCACTAATTCCAGTGTCTTGTTGATACAAAAGTGACCACTAAGACTACCATTGTGCTTCTCCTGGATAAGATTCTCTCTCATTGAACCTTTTGGAACACATAACTGATTTCCCTTGAACAAAAGTACACTCTGCAATGTATACTCTGAGAATTGACTATGAAAGTGATTTTCAAAATTAAAACATACCTTATATGCCTTTGAGAAGTCTTCATCTTCTCCATAGAGATCCTTGAAACTCTCTATCCGAATGCTCTTTATTTGTATCTCTTGCACTGTTAGCAAACTCCTACTTAGTGCATCTGCCACCTTGTTCAACTGTTCCTTCTTGTGCTTGATGGTAAATGTGAAGGCTTGGAGGTATTCCATCCATTTCAAATGTCTATTGCTCAACTTCTCTTGTGTGTTGATGTAGCTAAGTGCCTAGTTATCAGTAAACACTACAAACTCTTTAGGTAGAAGATAATGCCTCCACTTTCTAAGTGACTGTACTAGATCATATAGTTCCGGGTCATAGGTAGAATACTTTTTTTAGCTTCATTGAGCTTTTCACTAAAGAAAGCTATAGGCCTACCTTCTTGGCTTAGTACTCCTCCTACTAAAATTCCACTGGCATCACATTCCACAGTGAATAACTTATCAAAACTAGGTAATAAAAGGATGGGTTGAGTTGCCACTTCTTATTTCAGTTTCTCAAAACACTTCTCTGCTTCAAGAGTCCATTTGAACTTAGTTTTTAGGCCACCTTTGATTGTATCAAGTACTGGTGTACATATGCCACTAAAGTTCCTTATAAACTTCCTATAAAACTGAGCTAACCCATGAAAACTCCTTACCTCTGTCCTGGTGGTTGGTGTAGGCCAATTTAGGATAGCTTCCACCTTGCTTGGGTCCATCTTCAATGATCCTTGGGATACTAGAAACCCTAAATACACAAGCTCTTGTTTGAAGAACTCACACTTTTCTCGGTTGATGGCTAACCTCTCCTCCTGCATTCTTTTAAGAACCAACTCCACATGCTTTAGATGTTCTTCTGCTGTCTTGCTAAAGATGAGTTTATCATCTAGATATACCACCACAAATATACCTGTGAAATCCTTAAGCACTTCATTCATGAGCCTCATGAATGTGCTAGGGGCATTTGAGATGCTAAATGGCATAAATCTCCACTGATATAACTCATCAGTTGTCTTCAAGGCTGTCTTCCACTCATCCCCATCTTTGATACTGATCTGATGGTATCCACTCTTGAGATCCAACTTTGTGAAAAACTGAGCTCCTCCAAGACAATCCATCAAATCCTCAATCCTAGGAATAGGGAACCTATATCTAATTGTAATTCTATTTATAGCCCTAGAATCAGTGCATAACCTCCACTTACCACCTTTCTTGGTTGCTAAGACCACTGGTACTGCACATGGACTGATGCTCTTCCTAATTAGTCCTTGGTCTAACAACTCCTGCACTTGTCTAGCTACTTCTAGGTTCTGATCTAGTGTAAGCTTGTAAGTTGCTTTGTTTGGAAATGAAGCCCCTGGTATGAAGTCAATCTGATGACTGATGGCTCTCTTTGGAGGTAAGGTTGCTGGTGTTCCATCACTGACTATGTCCTTGAACTTCTCAAGCAACTTCTGGATTGCTCCTGGTATGACTATTTTCTTAGTCTTATCTTCCTCCTTGGGTTGCACCATGACCACATATCCTTCCCCTCCTTGTTGTAGAGTGTTGATTAACTCCTTGCCACTACTTAACAAGACACTAGGGGTCTTTGACTGTCCTTCTTCCTCATCTGACAGTGATTGCAGTTTGAATGTATTTCCATCCTTCTTGAATGAGATATTGTTATCCTTTCCATCATAGATGGATCCTTTGTCATATTTCCATGGTCTTCCCAATAGAATATGGCATGCATCCATGGGTAACACATCACAAATCAACTTGTCCTTGTATCCTCCAATGGAGAACTCCACCGTTGTCTGCTCATTTACAAGAACACTCTGCTCTTTGTTTAACCATGTCACCTTGTAAGGGTTAGTGTGGGGTACTTTCTCCAACTTCAACTTCTTCACTACCTCCTCAGAGATAATGTTATCAGTAGACCCTGAATCCACTATAACCTTACACACCTTTCCAAGTATTTTGCATCTTTCCTTGAATAAGACTCTCCTTTGCTTTGGCTCTTCTTTGACTGGTTGTCTGATTAGAAACCTGCTAAACATCAAGTTCTCCCCCATTTCTGACTCAATATGACTAACCTCTGGTGACTTGACACTCACAGTGTCTTCTTGAGCATATGCTACTCTCTTTTCTATATTTGAATAAGATGCTTTCTGTGGGCACCTATAAGCTAGATGTCCTACTTGACCATAGTTGTAACACTTCATACTAGCAAAGTATGAGTTACTTCTGCCTGCTCCTCTTCCTCTATTTGAACCTCCTTGAGGTCCTCTACCTCTTCCATAACCTCCTCTAGAAGTTGTTTCACTTCCATGCTCTGTGAGTTTAGACTCTCCCTGACTTCTTTGTTTAGTCCCTCTACCTTGGTATCCACCTCTATGTCCTCTTTGATCTCTGCCTTTTCCTCTACTCTTAGAAGCCTGATCTTGTTTCCTCTTACTACTCTCTTCTATCTTTATAGCCAATTGATAGCATTGGTGCACTGTTTTGGGACTTAGAAGAGTCATCTCCTCTTGAATGTTCCACTTCAAACCGTTAAGGTATCTAGGCACCTTAAGACTTTCATCCTCAAAAAAATTAGACCTCATGCAAAGTTTTTGAAACTCCTCCGCATAGGAATTTACATCTTGGTCTCTTTGTATCAAGCTCTGTCTTTTCTTGTGCAATTGAATTTCATAATCATCTGGCATGTATGCTTCTCTCACTTTGGCAACCATTCCCTTCCAAGTAGAAATAGGCTTCTTGCCTTCCTTTTCTCTCTCTGTCTGAATGAACTTCCACCATGTCAAGGCAGAACCTCTCAATCTTGATTTGGCCACCTTTACCTTCTATGCTTCAATGAATCCATCACATTCAAAATGGTTTTCCATTCCCTCTATCCATTCCATGACTAGATCAGCTTCCATTTTCCCACTAAACAGTGGTATGCCTTCAAGTGCTTTTCCACTCAAAGCCTTCAATGCCTTCAAGAAAGGCTCTTCTTGCAAAACCGGGTTAGGTTCAGGGATCTTGTCTTCCTCTGCAACCTCTTCTCTCTTTGGTACCCTGCCTTCCAACCTATCACTAACCTCATCGGTCTTGGTTTGCACATTATCCATTGCTTGCTCAAGTTGAGCTATTCTTTCCCTCAATAGCCTATTGTCTTCCTCCTGTTCTTCGACCTTCTTGGCCAATTCTGCATTTTTCACCATGTCAGTAGAACCACTATACTCAATCTCTAACATATATTATTCTATCTCAAATCTTTTGCTGCTCTGATACCAATCTGATAGGGAGGTTGGATGAAACAATCACTGTTTCATGCTCTGGGTCTTGCTTGGAAGACTTCTAGGGTGTTGCACTCCACCACTTGAAACCTATAGGACCTCTTCCTTCTTAGGGTCCCCTGGTTTCTCCTTTCCAACCCAACTATCAACTTAGATCCTCCTACCAAGAAAAGTCTTGGTGCAATCTTGCAACTCTAACCTTAGCCCTTAATCCTCCCTAAAGGCTACAATACTCCTAAATCTTGAATTTAGCTTTGCAGGGGTGTGAAGGTGTTTCTAATGACTTAAATCCATCCTATTTTGGTTCTTGAGGGTCCAACTGACTCCATTTCTTAGTCGCTTCCACCAAACCCTCATTTAGCCTAAAAAGGCTACTAGCCCTAGGAGCCCCAATTAGGCTTCCTTCTCTGAGAAAACAGGTTAGTTCTCAAAACTTTCCAAATAACACACAAATATTTTCTTGGGATTCCTAGTTCATATGCCCACCTCTCAAGGATTTTTGGTGTCTTGGGTCTCAGCTGTCCGTACAACGCCCTAACTTGAAAATGAGCCAAAACTAGGTCTTTTAAGCCCTTTCCTGGCTGCTCTCAAACTGTTAAGTATTCCTCACATCAGATGGATTGATGGAGCTTCCTCCTCCATGCTATATCTTGGAAAGACACTTATCTGACTTCTCCAAGTAGTAATTTGTCAAGGCATTGACACCCCTGCAAATCAAGTGCTTTGCACTAAGGTCTTCCCTAGCCGGACTCTTCCTGGCTCGCCTAGGGAAAGACTTCCACAGTAGCTCTTGTATTATCAAAGGCCCTAAACTCTACCATATGTACATACATGGAGTCTAGTCACTGCTTCCAAAGGGCCGTACAATTTGTATGGTGGGAAAGTGAACTATCACTCCATTTCCACAAAACTGCTTGGTTCAGACCAGCACCAACAAGAAAACCAAAGTATTTACAAACAATGCTTGAAATTGAATAAAGAAGCTAACTAATGTCATACAATTCTTGAAGAACAACTACACTACATCCTACACAAATTACAGTGCCATGATTAATCCATTAAAACCTCACTTCAATGCAAAAATCAGAAAATGCACTCTCAAACACAATTGCTTTCCTTGAATTCACAAAACTTCAAAACATAACAAATGCTTCCAACCCTACTCCAATGCCGAGGCATTCCATAAATAGGGTCCCTAAAATAGTTATCCTCTTCCTTGGGCTCTTCTTGGCTGCTTGTAGCTCCAATTGAGCAATATTTGCAAATATTTTGCAAGAATTCCTAAAAATCCAAAACCTTATTTTGAGCTAGAACCTAATGATACCTATACTATGGTCAACATGACCTTCATCTGATCAAAACCCAACCAAAAATTCCATTAGGGCTTACATCCAAATGAACTAAATTTGATTGCTTGCTTAGTTGTCCTAGACAAGACCGTCCTAGACAGACCTTCTAAACAACCTATGGTGATCTATGGGTGCTCCTGCACCAGACAAGAGATTGGCAGATGTTTCTAGCAAGTGTGTTGTTTCACATGGTAAGTTGTAAAGTAACTTAAAAGATGTTCAAAATTGTGTGAAAGAAGATAAATTTCTATTTCAATTTTATTTAAAGTGGATTAATTCTACAAAGAGAATTAAGGACCAAATGGACTCAATAGAGTCACAAGTTGCTTAGGCCTCCGATTTCTATGATCCAATTAGTGATGCAGATGGTGCAACAAGGGCTACTTTTGAAAATCTACATGGACAATTTTTCCAACTGCATGAAAACAAAGAAAAGATAATAATGTAGTATTGTCAGCTCAAAGACCAGTAAGTGAAAAACTTACATCTTTGATTGGAATTTTGGTTAATGCTGAGAAGATGTTGCAAAAGAGTTCGATACCCAGTTCTCCAGATGAAGGTGAATACCTGCATCTGAAGCTTGAAAGTTAGTGTGGTATACTTTCCTTTGCCAAGAAGGTGTGGGAGATAGCAAAGAAATATTGGGAGACACACCTTGCAAAATTGAAGGTGTCTAATTAGGGCAATTTTCCCTCCTCAAGTTAAGGTGTACATTTTTTTGCTTTGTATAGATAGCTTTTCTGATTGCAATGTACATATATGAAAGTATTAGAGATTGTTGTAGTATAATTTTCGTCAATTTTGTTGAATAACATTGTTATGGGGATTCTTTCTAATATAACTTGTTGGAGAAGTGTTGAGTATAGGAGTAAATTAGTAAGGGAGAGCTATTCTCATATATATACATATATATTTGTAAAGAGGAAAATAGTTGGAGTAGTTGGTGTAATTTGAGAAGTCTAATACTTTGAGCCCTTTGCCCTTGATTTCAAAGGGGGATAATTTTAAGTAGTTTAAGAGTTTTGAGAGCGTGTTTCCATCAATGAAAAAGGGGGAGATTGTTGGAAGTTTGTTTGTCATTGAGGAGATTGTTGACAGCATGATCATGATGATGTGAAGAGATTGTTGAGTGGCGAGATTGACGAAGATTGATGAGCACGATAGTATATGGTGTTGTCATTGATGGAAACCCATGAAAAAGATGTAGAAGTATTGTTCAGGAGAAGACCAAATCATTTGGATAATTGCCTAAGTCCTAGAGTGCAATTTTAGTGTTCGGTGAACCAGTTTTGAGGTCCGCATTGCTCTACTATGAAGAATCTGGTTATGTGGTTTTGAGGTAATAGTGATGTAGGTTGGAAGAGTCTAAATCCAAAGTTTCATGATTTGATGTCTTTCACAGTCGAAGATAATTTTGACAGAGCATTGACTCTAGAAACAATAAAGTTGTGAAAAATTATGAACTATAGATTTTTGGCACCACAAGACTCTCTAACTCTTCTAGGGTTTTGCACCTAAAAGGAGAGAGGTAGGCAAAAAATGCTAGCTAGGTTCACTCAAATTATGCAATGTATGATGCTATGAAGACTAAATGAAATGAATTAAATGTAATTAAGTGATCTAAATGACTGATTATGTATTCAAAATCTAAGATTTATGCTATGTTGGAAAACATAATGTTGTTTGAAAATAACTTAAAAGAATGAAAAAGAATGCACATTAAATGAAACAAAATACTATTTTTTAGAATGTGTGCACCTGGGAAACTGAAGAAGACTGGAGAACAATCTAGAAAACTGATGAAGTTTGATTTTGAGTTGTCTGGGACTCATTCGCCACCCTGGGGGAATTAGTCCCAGTTTTGGGTTTTTTTGCACAGAAGCTATTTTCTGTCAACCGGGAACTAGGATCTGCATCTAACTCAAAACTACATCTCAGGAGGGACTCATTCGTCATGCATGGTGAATCAGTCCACTTTCAAATTTTTGCAACTTCAAATCTCTGTCTTGCACCTTGACACCTGCACAACAACTTCTAACGGAAACCCGACTCAGGATCTTAGAAAATTCCTACAAAACAACTTAAAATTGTTTGTCTAATGGGGGGTTTTCCTTGGTCAAACCCCTAGTTGGGTAATTAAACCTTGAATGGAGAAAAAATTGTATAAAACCTTAGCCTTAGATGTGTTAAAGACTAGGAAAGTCTGAAATATGACAAAAGCCCTATTCTATTGTGCTAGAATAAGAAATGCAAATATGATTTATGTGATGCAAGATATCAACCCTAAAAACCTTACATGTATCAAAAATGGAAATAAAATGACATGCAAATGAAAATTAAACAAAATGCAAACCTTAATTTGAAGATAGAGTGAAAATGGAAGATGGAATCACTTTGAAACCATGTCTTTAGGTGTGATTTGATGGCTAGTTGCATCTCCTCAACCTAGATTTCTTCATGATTCACCATAGGAATCCATCATCAACCCTTTGTAATGTTGAATCTTGACCTAAAGAGTGAGCTTCAAGACCTACAAAAACCCTAGTTTGCTGCCCTAAAACTTCAAAGTTTGCTAATGAGACTTGTTGTAGAAGTCTTGACTTAGAAATTGCTTTTGTAAAAATGACAAAAAGACGTGTAAAATGACTCAAAATGAGTATTTATAAGCAACAACACCTAATTTTCTCGTTATTTAGACTTAAGAGGTCGACATTCACTGGAAATTTAAGTTAAATTAATCAAATTCCCAATCAAAATTGAATTTTACCTCAAAAGGGACTCATTTGGCACCCTTGGTCAATGGGTCCCACCAGAGGGGACTCATGCGCCCAAGGTGGCGAATGGGTCCCACTACTGATTTTTGAAGGCGAGTTTTCGAGATATGAAAGAATTAAGTGTTGTTTGTCAGGTTTTAGGTGATTTCTCAGGTGAAACGAGCCTCTAGATAAAAAATAATGGGTCTTAGGGGCCTATAAATGCTGTTTTGAAGGATAAATGATGTAAAGGGACTCAAAAGTGGGTCAAATTACACGTGAAATTGTCTCTTTTGTCAAGAGGGTCCAATTTTCTACGGTGTAAAGTGTATGTTGGAATGCTCCACACTCCACTGAGGATGAATATTTTGATATGCAGATTTTTGGCAGTGTTTAAAAATGTTAGTAGTGTGTACATTCCAAGTGACAAGTGTTTTTGTGGTCCATGTGATGAGTTGTGAGTGAACAGTTGGTTCTTTTGTTGGTACTTCACCAATGGTGTCGACCTAAAGTTTTGGGGTTGTGCGGAGTTGAATTATGTATGTAACGATATCATAGGAGTGATTATGGGTCATATTGACCTATTTTGGTGATGTATACACTTTGGTTCCTTCTGCAAGGTGTGTGTGTTGATGTTTTGGGCCAATAGGTTATGTGGTGCACAATACATCTATAAGGCCAACATGATTGATGTTTTGGTTAGTTGCAATATATATATATATATAAGGTGTTGCAAGGTGTGTGCCCCTGGTTTCCTTGTGTTGTGCAACATAGTGCTTGGGTTCGTGACATGGCTTAATTGCCTCCCATGGATTCGTTAAACCTAGCAGTTGTATCGAGCATTAACAGGTCAATCTTTTGGTGCAACGACAACTGTTTGTGTAAAAATTGGTATCATATCTTGGGTCACAGGTTCAAACCCATCACTTGCATTAAAGGGGGTTGTTGCAAGGTGTGTGCCCTTGGTCTCCTTGTGTTATGCAACACAACGCTTGGGTTCATGACTTGGCTTAATCGCTTCCCATGGATTCATTAACTCTAGCAATTGTATCAAGCATTAACAAGTTAATCTTTTGGTGCAACAACAACTATATGTGCAATATAAGGTTGATTCATTGTGCGAGTGTGGTGAATAGAGTGTGTAGAGTGTGTTCATGAGATTTGATGTAGAGAAGTGCGAATTGTAGTTGAGGTGAAGTATGAAGTGTGTTAAGTCATTTTTCTGAGCTTCAGTAGAACTATATCTTCAACATAGGTTAGATGCATTGTTAGCAATTCATTTGTTAGCGAGTCACCCTTTCTTCTATCTTTCTCTATTTTGGGCAGTGAGCCCTTTGGTAGTGAGCCATCAACAGTGATCCTTTCTCCTTTTGGGAAGTGAGTCCTTGGACAATGAGTCCACCATTCTGTATCAAACATTGTAATCAATTATAATATATCATGAGCTAATCCTCATCATGGTTTTTCCCTTTTTGGGTTTTCCATGTAAATTTGGTGTTTTTGTGTTTTTTGATGTGGTGCATGCTTTCTATGTTCCTTTCCATTACTGCAAGTTTAATATGATGCATTGAATGAATGTTTAAAGTTGATGAAGTTAACGAATTTTAGTGAATACTAATTCACCCCCCCTTCTCAAAATTTTGGGTGTTCAACACTTCTAATCCTAGGAAAATTAGGATAAGAACACACACATTCTATTTATCAATTTCAAAACATTATCTGTTGTGGTGGATTAAAAAATAAAATAGAGGCTTGACCTAAGGGCAATCTCCTAAATAGTTGGGCAAAAAAAATCTTTGTTTAGTTTAGCTACAAGTTTCTCTTAGAGGAGATATCCAACCATGAGTATGTTGATGTCTCTCTTCTTTTTTCATTTTATTATTTTCATTTGAATATATTAATTCAACCTTTATCATTTATATTCCTATTATTATTGGAGATCTTGCTAATAGTTTCTATTTCTATTTAAATATAGATTAGGCATGCATTTTGAAAAAGATTTAGATACTAGACATCATTTCCATATGGACCAAAACGCCCCCAATAGACATCCATTTGAAAATTTGGCATCCTAAGTAAATGCCTCCAAATTTTATTTCCAGATTTTTTTTCTTCATACTTATAGTTATGTGATTCACTTATTAATTTTATAAATTAATATTTGTATGCTTGTAATAGATTCCTTTCATTTGTGTTTTAGCTTGTAGATAGATTAGTATTACATTAGGTTCCCTTACCATAAGGGTCAATTAATCTTCATATATGTTCAATGAAATTATTTAACAATGGATACTAATATTTCTTAAGTTAAGTCAAATTTTATAAACTATCTCCAAAATCAATGAGTATTATAAGAGAAAAATGTTGTTGCTATTATATAAAAAATATCAAATAAGATTTAAAAGTTAACATATATAGTACACAACTTCTTAAACATAATTATTATCAATAAAAAATACATATTACAATTTAATTATTTTATCTTACAAATTTTTAAATAAAATATTTTTCAATTCAAATAATTAGAAATACATATTATAAATATTTCAATAAATAACTAACTATACATATATTGATAACTAAATATAATGTAAATGAATTATAAAAACAACCTAGAGTTTCTAATTAGTCAATATACTATAGGTATTCATAATAAAAGAATTAGTTTGTAATGTTTTTCACATAAAAAAAAATTGTATTAGAAAATATCGTAAAAAAAACAAAAATCATATGTGCTCCTTTTAAATTCATAATTTTTCCTTTTTCAAAAGATTTTAAAAATTAAATCTTTAAGATTTTTTTGTGCTTGAGACTATTTTTAATGGTTTTGTATTACATTTTACCTTTGTGAAGTTGAAACTTTTTTTATTTTAATACTTATCCATTGCACCTATGTTTTAGTTGTATAGACAAATAAATAGCTTCCAATGGCTTAAGGCTTGCCTCATAATCTTAGTTCAAGACTTTGATTCATAATATTAGTTAGAAATTAATATTTAAAATCTCATAAATTTTATAGATGGAGGAGTCTTTTGATGATTTTTTTTTTAAATTATGTAGTTTTTGAGTTCTATGTAGTAATGCATTAAAAAATTGTCAAGAAATCAATTAGTTTGTCATAACCACTAGATAATGAGCCACTGGTTTGGGAAACCAAAGATAATCAATCTATTTTTGAAATTTTATTTATTTATTTATTTTCTTAAAAATGAATATTATTAGTAGTATTTTATTTCAAGGTGGCTATTTAAAATTAGATAAAACTCATATGATTAATTGTAAAATAATATTTAATTTAGTCCAAATAATAATAATCATTGGTATTAGTTTTCAAGATAGTATTTAATAATAATGATTTTTAAGCATAAATTTATGAATTTATTAATTAAAATTATATGGGAAACTAGTTTGAATTTTATAATTCATTTAATCTTTTACAGTAACGAAGATGAATTAAATTAATACCTAGGAATCGATCATTAAGTGTCTAGAATTGATAAAATTTTTTGAAAGAGAAATTTTGAAATATTAATATTTAATTGACATAGTACAACTTAGTTTATTAGAAATATTTTTTTTTAGAAGTTTATAAGATTAGTTTTTTTTAGTTTGATTCATTCAATTATTTCTCAAATGTTTTGAATATGTGCATTTTCAAGAATAATTAACATTAGTTAAATTTATATTTGGAAAAGCAATTCTTAAAGATAGTTTATTTTCAAATAAGTTAGTAATTATTAAATTTATATTTTATATTTTATATTTTTAAAAATTATCTGTTTAAAAAAGTTGAGTTAAAATTCATTTTACAATTTAATAATCTTTCTATATATAATCGCCGACCCTAATTTTTATACTATTTCATTTATTCTTTAACCACCGCCATTTCAAAAACCCACTCATAAAAATAAAACTTACTACCCCACTTAACATAATTAATTATGATTTTCTAGTTGATATATTGAGATAGAGAGACGAAAGAAGCTCTTGTTCCACTCCATTTTTATAGAAAAATAAAATAATGGCTTACACAAGATTGAAATTGTTCGTTTGCCGAATTATTTCATGTAACTTGTAAATCATGGGAGAGATAAGAAAGGGAAGACTGATGTAACATATGGTTTACTTTAGGATTGTTTTTTATGATTTGACTCAAGACTGATGTCAAGTGGAAAGTAGAGGCTATACGTAATTGACGGTCATGTTAGGTGGGATCCTTTCCAAACATTTCAAAGTGGTATAATAACTTCTCCATGTGCATAGCGTCAACATGTTACTCCTTTTAAAATGTTCAATGTCTCCCACTGAAAAAACATTAATTTCTAAATATTTTTATTCAGCGTTAAAAATTGATGGTTGATTTTATCTGTGATGTAATTTTTTATTCTTAAAGTTGTTTTTCCAAATCATTTATTTTTATGATAGAAATTAAAATTTAAATTGGTGATATATTTTTGTCATATCACTTCATGCAAAGGGATTTTCAAATCTATATTTATTGTAGAGGTTTTTTAGGTATTTTTTTAGTTTCAACATTAGTGCTAGTGGCAACCTTTGGGGCTTCAACCAATGACAAGGCTAAGAATGTGGTTGCAATTCTAATAGAATTCCTTTACCCTCCCAATGGAATCTTTTAAGTTGGCTGGCAAAGATATTCAAAGACGCCACTTCCAATAAATATTTTATCTTTTTTAAGAGTTTAGTGTTGTATTTCAATTTCATACCACTTCTTTGTGAGAGGGTGCTAAATGCTCTTGCAACCTTCCTTGCCAAGAAGGGGAGTTTGTTCGCAACACATGACAAATGCAATTTGGGGAGTTTACTCCCAATAAGCAAAGTAAATTTTTATAGAGCAATTATTCTCAACTTCAGAACTTGGACTTTAAGAATACACATTTAGATCCTTTTTTTTAAGAACTATTACTCTTGGAATGTAAAGAATTTTTAGACCCACCCTGTAAGTATTCTATGTTGGATTTTTAATAGATGTTTACTTATATTGATATTCTCAAATTACAAAAGATCAAGATTGTTGATTTTTTACTTTCTTCAATTTGTTGTGTCACATGACTAGAAAATTTCTTCCTCAATACTAATCATGAGAAAGGAAGTCGTGGAGTGGTGATATTTGTGGATAAAAGAACAATAGTGAGTGCTAGTTTTAGAAAAATAAAAAATGTTGCCAAAAGTCACTTTAAAATTGTTAGATTTTGTTCAAAGGGGTTTTAATTGAAACACCTTTTGATTGAACCTAATCAATGAATGCATGACACCTTGTTGGAGGGCATATTTTTGATTGAATATGTTTCAATTATACTTCCTTCAATTGAACCATCTTGAAGGTTTTACTATTAAATGTGGGATTGACTAGTTGCTTTGGCGCTTCTACCCATGAACTCGATGAGAGACCTCCTTTCATGTCGAGTCTTTTGCTTCTTTTTATGTGATGTTTCTAGGTATTCTTTATTTTTCTCATTTAATTTTTTTCATATTTAAAAAATATTTTATAATTTATTTAATTTTTTTCTATTTAAAAAAATCATTTATTATTTTTATTTCTAGTTAAATTTATGAATATATATATATATATTTTGATCGGTAATAAGATTGTATTTTTATCAATTCTAGGATTTGTCCTGCTCCGAAGCAGGGATGGTGACATGGGGCACTATCTCCCCATGGAAAGGACTCCAACAGAAAACTAATTTTTCAGAACAAACATACTAAACCCTCACAAAGACAACAAACATTTCAAATGCGTCCTTTATGTTTGGTTCCTCCCTTCGTCTGTGACCGGAGGACCATGTCAAAGGTTTCCTTTTTTCCTTTCTTTTCTCTCTTCCCCTTCACAACCTGCCATCCTTCCTCCATCCTTGCAACCTTCTTTAGCCATTCCATAGATGTGTCGTGTTGTGACCTAGCTTCTTCAAGAGATCCACCTACAAATTGTCCACATTGACCCTCTAAGGTGCCCTTCACCTTTTCCATTCCATGGACTCTTGCCGACCCTGATCTTTCCCTACGCTCTGGGGTTTTAGCACCCCCATGACTTTGTTCAACCAAAGCTTCATCCACCTATGCTGCATCGACATCACTCAAAGTAGGCCCTTCTATTTTTCCTATCCCTCCCCCATGCTTTGGGTCCCCATTCAGTTGTCATGGTTCCGAGTTACTCACAACCTGAGAATAACTCTTTCCTTTCTCTTCCTTCCTCTCACCTTGTTTCTCCACCATGTAATGTCGATGCGACACATCCTTCCACCAAGTTGCTGGTTTGGGCACCCAGGGCTTTGCACATTGTACATCCTTATGCCCAGTTTGGGAGCATCTTCTGTAATGGAAAGAAATACCTTCATAGCCTAACGACTGCCTCCAACATCCTTTGGAGGTGTTGATTGAAATCTCTTTTGGGAGAGTCTTTGTAACTTCCATTTCCACTAAAATCTGGGCATATGTGGAGTGCATAAGATTTGAGGAATCATCATCAATCATCAAAAAATTCCCTAAGGAGTTTCCTATAGCCTCCAAACAGGAATCAAACCATAGGTGAAGAGGAAAGTTTGGTAGTCTCACCCACAATGGAACTTTCTCAAATTTCTCAGTTACAGGATTAAAAGCTGGGTGCCATGGTTTGAGAGAAAGAGCAAACTTTTCCTCCAAATTCCAAAAATAGTCACACAAAATTTTGTTTTTGTCTTTCACAGATTCAAAGATAACAATAAAAAAACCTCTCGAAATTGGGTAGATTTGAATACAACCATCTACCGCAGGTTCCTAATGTTCAAAGATCCATTTATGGAGGTCACATAAATGGGGCCAAAACCCCCTGAAATTCCCAATCAATCCTAATTATGAGAAAGCTTTAACATTGTGGTTTACCTCATTTTCAAGCTCGACCTGCAATGATACCGATGCTGGGAAGGCCTTCTCTGTTTTCCCTAGCTGAGATTTGTCGGCGCCATCATTTCTGTGACATTCAACCCCCATGTCTCCTTCGTTTCCCCCGATCTTGTTTGCTTCCATCCATTATCTTCTGCATTCACCTCTGAGGCTCTGCGCATTGACTGGTTTTCCATCGACACACCCAGCCCTGTTGAAACCCTAGCTCTCACTGCCAACGACTCCATTTGATGAGGGATTTTAAAAAATAATGAAATATATGCAATTAATAAAATAATATAATACATAAATTCATTAAATCAAAATATATAAAATTGATACAACTATAAAACTATAAAATTAATAAAATTATCAAATTAATGGCCTTCCTCTTTGGGTTTAAGATAATTGGCAACCTTTAATTGAGGGGTCTATGGAGATTTACCCATATGCCATAGGGTTTTTGTGGTTGTTTTTCACTTTGCCTCTTTTAGGGATGCAGTGTTTGGATGGGCACAACTAGATATAGGCTAAAAATGCTCTAATGCTAAAAATTTATTTATTTTAGCACAACTTCACCACTAGATCTCTTTATGTCATGTGAGTTTTGGTTAGGTTTCTTGTCCTTCCACTCTATTTTTCGCGTGACTCCTACTACAAGGCTATTGACATTATGTTTGGGCACCTTTTAAAGGTTGACTAAGCCACTATGGTTTATTGCACACTAATTTTGAACATATTTTGGTGGAAATTGATATTTCCAAGGATATTTTGGCTAAAATTGTACTATAGGTGGAGGATCAACATTGTGTCTAACTATCCAATTATGAAAGACCTTCTTACCACTATCATTGGTGCTTTACTACTGGCCACATGGCTTTGAATTATCCTCATTCCTAATGCAAGGTTGTTTGCATTTCTTTTAAGTGGTGAGATGCTCTCTCACACCATATTATCATTTAGGAACCTTTCCTTGTTGATGAAGCCCTACTTGGTTACTTAAGAATTCCTTTGAAGCTCGAGGCATGTACTACCCTTGAGCCAATGTCAAATTGTTTAGAGTCATGAAGCCCCCTTATGTGCCTTTCATGGTTTCTCCCTCTTCTTATGATTCATTGCCTTTGATTTCCATATGGGTGCTTTTAGAATATACATCTATTTAACACATTTGAACATAAATAAAATGATAAGGAAATATTTAAGTGGTCCTTATAGTAGGAGTCTTGGATGAAAGTCAAGGTTTAATTTCTTGCCAATATAAAAGTGAAGTGTACGCAAACTTAGGTAGATCGTCTCTTTAAATAAATATGTTTATTTTGACTATCTTTTCATTACAAAAACACTTACTCCTCCCTTGTGTCTCTTTATATTTAATTTACATTTGTAGCTAAATTATGATTTTTCTCTCCCTTGTTTTATTCAAATCAACAAGAGAGTTATGAATCTTATTTAATGTGTGTTTCATTTCCTTGTTTTCTTTTAAACTCAAGTCAATATGATTAGATCTTGAGAACTTTTTACATTTTATTTAAATTTGACTATGCATTTGTATGTGTAATAGATTTCATTAGACGAGGGTAAACTATATATTTATGTTTATGTACATGTATATTGGTGTTTTAGTAACATAATTTATTGGTATTACTAGGAATCTTAGGGAGAAATTATGAGAAGAGTTTAAATAATTGAAATGTTGCATATGAACACACTTTATGATGGTAAGTTGTTGAGTTTAGATGTCCGATGGAATATGTTCAATTCCTTTAGAAAATATAAATAAAATTTCTTAATTATAATCTCACTAACTTTAATTAATACAAAAAAAAAATGACATATTTTAATGCTCATTATTATTAATATAAAATAATCATTACTATAAAATGTTTACATTTATATATGATAAAGACCCTTTACAAAATTAAAAATATAAAATATTTAACTAATCATAATGTAAATGAATTATAAAACAAGACTAAATAAATTCTATTACATCATTTTATAAAAACAAAAACTAATGAACCTAGATAAGACTACTTAAAAACAGCATAAAAAATTAAAGTGTAACATAATGAGTTGTCAAATTCAAGTATTATCATAATGATCGTTAAAAAAATTCTATTACATCATTTTATAAAAACAAAAACTAATGAACATAGATAAGACTACTTAAAAACAGCATAAAAAAAATAAAGTGTAACATAATGAGTTGTCAAATTCAAGTATTATTCATAGTTTGCGGAATGTTTTACCTAAGTGGCAAATCATGGGACAAAACCCAAAAATGATAGAATATACATATTGTTTCCATGATTTGAGTGAGATTGATGGTAAGTAGAAAGTAGAGGCTATCCTTACATCACGGTCATATTAGCGGCAACCCTTTTCAAATATTTTGGCGGGTGTTCCACCTTCAACATGGTAGAATGAGTGCTGCAACTTTCCTTAACAATAGATTGGCATTATGACTTATTCAAGTACATTGTGTCAACATGTTACCCCTCTTTTTTTTTATGTTCAATGTCTCTGTCTAGACTAAAAAATATTCGGATCAAACTTTGTATGTGTTATTAGTTTGTAGGCAATTTTTAAATGTTTTTATTTAGGGTTTAAATTTGGTAGGTCAATTTTATCTATCAAATAACTTTTGTACTTAATTATTTCATGCTATTCTTCAAGATAATATTTTATGTATTTGTTTTCACGGTAAAAATCAAGGAGTTATTTTAGAGTTATTCAAATGTAGTAAGTTTTTTATTGTACATGGTTTATAGGTTTCTTCATCTCAAAGGTGGTTTGGTTTCTTATCTCTATAATAGTTTATGAATTTAACATTTTTATTGTTGATGTTAAATCTATTGGTTTTAGAGTATATCAAGATGGTCTTATCATTGATAAAACCTAGGAAATTCATTTCTAAATTGTTCCATGATGTAAGTCTTTTGGGTCCCTACTACTTATGGTTCTTTGTACTATTGTTTTAACATTACATGTAAGAGGTTAGAGCAATTTACTCTTAAATGATGTTTTGTAGAGAAAATTACTTCTAAAAGCATGCCTAGAAGCTAGGTTAGAATTTAAATGTGTCCCTTATGATGTTACTTTGGATGTAGTTTAGAACTTAACCAAGGGTTTTTTCTCTTCTACTTCACATAAACCAACAAATCCTTAAGCATGACCACTAGTACCTTTGTAGTTCTTTGCCTAATTTTCTCCATAGATTGGATTTTTTGAAATTTGACCAACAAACATCTAAGGTTCTATTATTGATTGAGATCCCTACTTTACCCTTGCCTTGCTAACCTTTCTAGATTGTATTATTTCCTCTTTTGGTAAGGTGTTATGTGTCGAGGAAAAAAAATATTTAGCTTGTCATTAGACACAAGTAGATGTAAAAGAAATCTCTTCCAAGACTATAAAGAATCCATTGAGATACAATTCGATGACATATGCCTTGCTTAACATGCTCTTTACAATCAATTTCCATATACTTTCTTCAAGTATCAAAAACATATATACATATATGTATATATGTATATATATATACATATAAATATATATGTATATATGCATATATATGTATATATGCATATATATGTATATATGTATATATACATATATACATATATATATATACA